>CAOLHI010007010.1:0-20066 GCA_948474755.1 Ctenosaura bakeri
CACAGGCGACTCATATTCTGTGTAGATTCCATCGTTTCTTATATTGCACTGATGAAGGTGACTTGGCAGTAGACCCTTGGATCTATCAAGATCCCCAAAATGGAAGGCTTTTGAGAGAAACTAATATCTTTGTGGGAAAAAGTCTGAAGGAAGCCCCAGATCCACTATTCTGGGAACCAGCTACTTATGCCAGACTATTAGCATGACACTAAACAGATCTCAACTTTGCCAGTAGCTGGATAAGGTACTGTCACCAGACAATCTCAAGGCCATCACTTTTTGGTTCTCGAGGGAAGGGAAGAATATCAGTCTAGCAAATAAACTAATTGCTTGAAGAGACAGTAACTTTCCACTAGTGCTTTCCAGCCAGAATCTTTGACTTTGCACAACTTGAAAAGAGTGAAAAAGTCATAACTTTTCATTTAATTAAAGAAAAGATTTTGCACTTTGTAATTTTCATCTTATTGGTTAGCCCATTTTTTTTCTTGGATTGTTGTATGTAAAACAAATCCACTATGGCTTTTGCACTTCCTTAGAGTAAATTTACATCGTATGGAAATTGACAGGGTCACTTCTATTTTCTTATTTTAAATGCTCACAGATCTCACTCATCACCCTTAACTGTTCTTTCAAATTAATTTTTTCTTACTCGTTATTTATTACATTCAAATAATAAGCACAGTACCACAGAAGACCAGACTTTCTTTGACTAACATATAGTCTAGAAATATACCAAACAATGGAAGACGTTTTCAAAACTTTGTGGCCTTAGCTTAGAATACATAACTGAGAGTTATACAACACAGCCTATGCACATTTTCTCAGATATGAGTCCCACTGATCAATGCACTTTATTTTAAAGTTACTGTGAGTAATTGCAGCTTTAAGATTTAAACAAATTATCTTAGCAACATTTATGGTCATCAGATTTTGTTATTTGTAACATTGTGATGATATTTGTCTATGAAAATTGATAATCCATATCTTCTGTATGCACTGTCACTGCAAGACATTTTCCAGTAAGCATTCTGAGTTATGTTTAATCCTAAATTTAACAAAATCCCATGCACCAAATGGAATGCACAAGCTATTAGCTTTCCTATATAACCAATGGCTGTAGCCATTGGAAACTACCAAAGCCACTATCATTGGCTCTGATTGCTGATAGAAAAGAAAGAGAAAGGAGGTGCTCAAAAAACAAAACACAGCTGATTGTCTCCTGGGGGGGTCTAGTATTGAGGCTTCTTGGACAGAAGCTCCCAGAATCTGGCCACAGGAATTGTTCTCTATTAACAGATATTTTTAGTTATAAATCAGATTACTTTCTGTCGTTGCACTACTCTAAGGCCATTTTTGCACTACACTGTTATAGTGCTATTATTCCACTTTCAACATCCCATGGAATCCTGGGGTTTACAGTTTAGGGAGGGGCATTCAGAATTCTCAGCCAAAGAGCTCTTTGGCCTCAGTAAACTACAAGCCCCAGAATTCCACAAGATGTTGAAAGTGGAATAATAGCAGTATAACAGTGTAGTGCAAAAATGGCCTAAGAATAAGCTGCTCTTTGTTGTTATGCACCTTTAAGTCAACTCTGACATTTGGCAACCCCAGTCTAGGGCTTTATTGACAAAATTTATTCAGAAATAGTTTGCATTACCTTCCCCTAAGGGTGTGAAAGAGTGTGACTTGCCCAAGGTTGTACAGTGTGTTTCCATGGGTGAGCAGGGATTCAAAACCTGGTCTCCTGGAGTCTAGTCTACCACTCATACCACTACACCATGCTGTACTACACATTATTTCTCAGTGGAGTCCAGAAAAATCCTTAGTAATGGGTTCCACTTATTCAACTAACTAGGAAGGTTTCATTTCCTGATTTGTCTAAGGACACAAGAGTACATCCAGCCAGTATGGCTAGAGAATTTTATATGCTTCAGATTAGCTAAGAACAGTCTCACATGAAGCTTTTTTGGCATTCATTCCATATAGAGTGCAGGAATAAGTGAAACACATAACTAGAGTTTAGACTATGAATAGCTGGTAGTCAGGCAGTCAAACTGACTGTAGATACCGTTGTTACTACGGTTCAGGCCTATCCGGTGATAGCACTAGATATCTATTTTGATATCAAACTCATTTGGCCTTCCTCTGCCACCCCACTCCATGTGTTTGCGAGGCCTCCGGACAAGCACGTACACAGGCGCGGCCAGTAAGTGTTGGACATTCCATTCTCCACCTAGGCAGGCAGAACAAAGCCACCCCATTGCTTCAGGGACCTCTCATGCAGACACCTCTTGCTTAAGCGCGACTCTAAACAAAGACGCCCAGCCTCGAACCGATAGTCTGACAATGCGAAGCCATTTGCATACTGGCTACACTATTGTTAAATCTGCGCTAAGTCAATCATGTTAAACTTGACCTTTCCCAAAGCTTTGTCCCACTCCAAACTCGCATTGTTCTCACTGAGTATGGCATGGCCTGTAGGTACAATTCACCCTATAAAAACTACCCGATTACGAGACCACCTTGGATCGCTCGCTCGCCCCATCGGATCGCTCTGTACTTCCATCCCGCCTTGCTGCCGTTTGCCTGACGAGCTCCCCTCAGCGAACCGCACTGAGCTTTCTTCCCCACCATCTTCCAGCCTCTTCAGGACTACGAGAAAAGGTGTTGTATCACCCATTTCCCCCGAAAATCCTTATTTCTAACTCTTCAGTTAGCTGTAGAATCATAGAATCATAAAAATCTAGAGTTGGAAGAGACCACACAGGCCATCCAGTCCAACCCCCTGCCATGCAGGAACACCCTCAAAGCAATCCCGACAGATGGCCATCAAGCCTCTGCTTAAAAACCTCCAAGGAAGGAGACTCCACTACACTCCGAGGCAGACTATTCCACTGCCGGACAGCCCTGACTGTCAGGAAGTTCTTCCTGAGGTTCAGGTGGAATCTCCTTTCTTGCAGCTTGAATCCATTGCTCCTTGTCCTGGTCTCTGGAGCAGCAGAAAACAAGCCCTCTCCTTCCTCTACGTGGCATCCCTTCAAATATTTAAACATGGCTATCATGTCCCCTCTTAACCTTCTCTTCTGCAGACTAAACATACCCAGCTCTCTAAGTCTATCCTCATAGGGCATGGCTTCCAGTCCTCTCACCATTTTGGTCGCCCTCCTCTGGACTTGCTCCAGCTTGTCAATATCCTGTGTGTGTTTGTGGTGTCTTCAATGTTTGTTTTGTCCTTTAATAAAGATATCATTTTTGCTATTTTAAAACTGTCTGACTGCTTAACTGACCTGACCCTGTAGACACTGGGTTACAAGATCCCTGCTAAGTTACCCTGCCTCTCACTAGCTTAAGAGAGTGCTCCAATTAATTTCCCCAACTTTGCATTTGTGTTTGGCTATTTGGGTGCCCCTCCCGGGACCCCCAGAGAACAGGGTAACACCATGGTACAATAAAGTTCACCACCTCAACATCTTGAATTCATCTGTAAGATTCTATGAAGTACACATTGGCTGTCACTGGCTGATCTACATCTCAGTTCTCACTGAGGTGCTAAAACACTATCTAGTAAGGCTGAATCACTTCAGACTGTAGACAAGGAGCTGATGATTTTCTTCGAAATTAACAATTGTCTTTGTACTGGAGGTTGTGTTATAAGTAATGTGTTATAAGTAACCATGTAACCTACAATCTGAGAACCATAACTGTAATTTTGAAAGGAATGTGATAGCTGGTAATATTGTTAATTCATGCCCCCTCCCCCTTGTAATGAGTAATGTTTACTTTTTTGCTTTTACTCATTATCCTTTGGAGACAAAAATGTTTTGTAGGTCATTATGAGGGGCTTTTTTTCTCCAAATATTTTTGTCATTTTTAAAACTCATTTTAGATGAGGTATTTTAAGTAATGTAGTGAGTTACCCAAGCTGTTTTTTAAAAATTGCAAAAAGTAAACAAGTTATATTTTCTTGGAGCTACACAATCAACTTCTTTGGAGCTACAAAATTAATTTCAGGCTCTTCCCTTGAACAGTGATTCTTGGCCACAGGGACAGCAATCACATGCCTCAGAAAGCCCAAATATGGCCACGGAGGGTTTTGTGGATGGTAAATGCCACTTCCTGGAGAAGAAGATGTGTTTTTGTGATAGATGATTGCCTACTGAAGATAACAGAGGCAATAGTGTACAGACCTGACAGGATGTCTTGGAAAGTGTGCTTGCATCCTAGTGCAAGAAGCTGTAACATAGAGCTTCTCCAGGTGAGGAAGATGGTGCTGGAGATGGCAGTATTTATAGTAACAGTTCTTATGTTCTTTTCTAATAACCAGATAACATTTCTGTTGTTGCAGGCTATTTGGTGGCAAATCTCAGTAACAGTGGCAACTTTTTATTCCTTTAGAGTTGTTTTTTTTTAATCCATAATATATCAGAAGCAAAAACATCCCAAGGAACTTCTGAGGTTCAAAACTTGTGGTTCATACAGGGTTCTTTGGCCACTCCTCATTGCTGCGATGATGGAGGAGGGGAGAGAAGGGCAATTGGAATGATAAGGGATTTTTAGACCATTGTTCCCATAAAAAAGAAGGCATGTCCACCCCAGCTCTCACAGCATCCGGAGCCAATAGGTATGGCAGTAAGCAAAGGCACTGATGAGATCTGAATCATGACTGGCCAAGGTGTCTACAATGTCATACAACTTCCTTTACCCTTGGCCCCCTCTGTTATCTTTTATAGGGACTCAAATTGCTAAGCTCAGGCTGTGAGTGGATATAGAGATGGCACCAAATGGCAATTTCTGGCATGAAGTGAGGAGCTTCCACTTCTTTGCATTAGTCTGAAATAGCCGAGAGAAGCTAACAAAACTCATACATCCCTTCCTTCTGACTCATGTGGGCAAAAAAAAGTATGCTGCCAGGCACAGTCTTCATTGTATTGCAAGTGACTGTAATGCTTTCAGTAGGAAGATGAAGGGTCTTGGGTTGTGACTCACAGCTGTTGAGAAGAAAGTGCTTGTTAGGAATTTCACAAAGCCAATCAGGAGGGTTTTAAACTGAATCCCAAGGGAGACAAAGTAAATATTTCAGAGGACAGGAGGACACCAAGCAACAATGATTCCAAGAAGACTGAAACAGCAGTACGGGAACATCCCTATGGGCTGGCGGGGGGGGGAAGTAATCCTCACCAATGGAAAAGAATTCATAAGTGAAATGGACATACTGGGAAATTTGAGTAGAAGTGACCACATCCAACTGGAATTTGTTATGTACAGGAAAAGGAAAGCTGAGTACAGCTGGATATGCACACAGGATTTCAGGAAATACAATTTCAAAAAGCTTAAGAAAATAATGGGTAAGATTCCATAGCCAGAAATATTCAAAGACAAGGGTGTTTATGATGCATGGGAATCTCTTAAAGGTGAAACATTGGAGGCCAAATTACAAACAATTCCAATGAAAAAGAAAAGTGGGAGTTAGCTAAAGAAACCAGGATGGATGGATAAAGAAGTTTCAGATAAGATGAAATTTAAAAGAAATTTAAAAGGGGGAAATCTGAGAATGCTACATGTCAGGAAGCTTGAGTTCAGGCATTGTGTCTGTGTTGATTAATATCAGGTGGTGGTGTTCAGTGGGGAGATAAGATGAAGTCTGACACAAGAACCACGAGAGCACCTGAAAGGTCCCCACATTTGATGCCATAGGGGTGGGACACGAGGAGGCCCTCAGATTGGTGGCAGAAGGAGAGATAGATGGAAGCCCTCACACTTGAGCCATTTCTGCACTACAGCCCCATCCCAGGATGGGGATGTGTTGAAGCTGGTCCACGATGCATGCTATTGCACAACATCGTCGTGGTCCCACTCCTGTTGCATCCCCAGCCATCTTGATTGCACATTATACTATTACAGGAAAAAATCTGGTAATAGGCCCCTTTTGTGCAACAATCACATCAGTTGGGGCCGTGTGGGAAGGACAGAAGCACTATCAAATCACTTCCTTCCTCAGTGTAGTGCCGGAAAAGGTTGGCTGCACTGTGGAAGCAAGGAGCATGTCCCAAACACTACCATCTACCGGCAGCTAGCCGGGTGCAGAGGAGAGCATTTGGCACTAGCAATGGCACTGCCGGGATGATGCTGGGGTGTTGTGAGATCCAGGTATGATGTGGAAAGGGCCTTGGTGGGCACAGTGGAATTAGTAGAAAACACCCCTGTCATAGGGAAGATGCAGCAAATGTATTTTCTGATGCCCCAGAGATAGTACTCAAACCAGTGGATTCAGATAACAAGAAAGCTGATTCTCACTAAATGTCAGGAAGAAATACTGTAATCAGAACTGTTTGACATTGGAATGGATTACTTAAAAAGCTACAGACTTTCTTTTGCTAGAAGCTTTTACAAATAAGTTGAATTGCTACATTGGTGGGGGGCTGGGCTAGATGACCCTTGGGAACCATTCCAACTCTACAATTCTATTATTCATTTTTTTAAAAATAACTTTCAAAGCTCTGCTACATGCAGAAAATGAGCATTTCAGGGATTAGCTGGACTAGAACCAACTTTTAAAATTGGTTACATGCAAGAGGCTTTTCAGTCATGTGAGCCCATATGAAACCCAAATAGCACAGACACAGGTTTACCAACTAAGGGAGTCTTTCAGAAAAGTTATATTTCCCTTTGGCTGTATAGTTTTAATTAACCTGGACTAAGCTGCTGAACTGGTGACATCAGACATATGTTTTAAGCTGTCTAAAAAGTTTCAGTTTGATTGTTTAATTTTTAAAAAAACTTTTGAAATATATAATGTTTTATCTATCTTTTGTTTTAATTTATATTGTAAGCTGCCTTGGGTCATATATTGGGAGAAGGTGTGATATAAATGTAACAATCAAACAAATAAAAATAATTTTTCTGTACTATATAAAGCAAACTTAGCTAACTCAAACCCCTGATATGGAGTGAACAGAAGCTAAATAAATGCTTACCTGTTTGCGTGTAAACCCACACTGAATTCTCAGCCCAGAAATTAAATTGTATTAAAAATCATCTACTTCTAGTTGCCCTCTGGGAGAGGGAAAAGAAAGGAAAGGACAGAACACCCCAGAGCCTAATGTAGCTGGACTGTCCCCTCCCCACTAGCACAGTGGAGCTTTTAGCCAGCTACTGCCTTGGGGAAAGTCATGACTTCTTAAATGTTAATATTGTTTACTGTGGGTTTAAAAAGGTGTTTGATGTTACAGCTAAGTCACTTTGAAAGGATTGTATCCCACAAGGCAAGATAAAGAGGAAGATGTGGTGATGAGCTCTCTCTCTTTCTCTCTCTCTCTCTCTCTTACACACACACACATGCACAATATGTACATGCTCAAAAGCATTCCCTAGCCATTTCAGCACCAAAAGGAATCATTCAGAACATATTTAAGTCCTGGTTTAAATTAAGCCTTGCTGACCTATGGAAGTAGTTCTGCCTGAACAAGCCTGTGAGTGGTTACTTAATGTGATGTCTACAGCCTCAAAGCCTCTTGTTATTTCTTTTACCCTCCATCCTCCATCTCACACCCAACACTGTGGTCTCTGTCTTATCCCCTCACCCTGGTGACCTAACAGACCACCTCAGCTCCACATACAGTTGGCCCTCCTTTTCACCTCCCTAGCCAGAGATTTACGCAAAGAAATCCTCTCAGTGAAAGGATTTCGTACCCACTCCTGGCATTTTAATAGTTAAGTGTGACTTAGAACAATGTACCTAAGCTTTCAGAGGCAGAAAGAAACTGCAGCTCCCATTGATCTCAATAGAGGAGTGTTTGCTCAGCGATTGTGAAAAGTCAGTGACTCTTCACCTGCGGTGGTACAGTGTTATCAGTAAACATGTTCTTTGGTTCATGTTTGTCCACCCATTGAAGGGCAGAGTCATAAAGAGGTATTGCTGAAGTACAGTCTTAAAATTCTTTTGAACACATCATGGTACAGTAAATTTTACATTTCCCTTAAAGAAATAATGGCAATGCAACTTGTATCTTAAGAGAAGTATTAATGTTCCCTCCTCTCTTTTGAATTATGAATTTGTCCCCCACCCCTATCCTATGTATTTTTTTGGAAAGCAATTATAATCCCAGATCCTATGTACAAGTTTATTTATTCGGAAAGTTAATTGTTGACATGGGCTCCTTCAAAGTGAGAGATGAAAAATTATAGTTTTTAAAAATCTGTCCCTAAATATGTAGAAGCTGTCTTGATTTTGTGAGTATATGATTTGTTTTGCTTTAAACTGTGGGATCTTATAGGCAAATGCCTTTCTCACTTACAGTCCTCTGATGCAAGAGCTGCAGTACTATAAGCATCAGCTATTTTTACTGCTACAGATTGACACAGCTACCAAGTGGAAACAGCCACATCAAACTTTAACTTAGCATATGGAAGGATGTGATGGACAGAATTTTCTCATTTTGCAAAGGACTGTATCAATGGATAGTTGTCAAAAGTTGTGTAGTATGTTGACCCTAACATTTTTTCCTGTAAGCAAAAGTCCCACAGGTACTGTAACTGTGTGCCAGAAGTGAGGACGGTGACCTTGGGTCTCAAAATAATCAAACTATACAACATATAGCTTGCTGTGTGACAGGTGGCTAGATAAAACCTCGAAAGCAAAAGCTAGGTAAGCACACGGTAACAAGATTTTCTTTAAACCCCCTCCCCACATTGCAGAGTTGCTTTTCTTATTGAACCCTGTAATCTTTACTGTTCAAAAATAGATTTGGTCCAATAGGCAATGAAGGTACAGTGAAAACCAATTCAGATCACATTTTCAGATCACCCAATTGCTTTACAAAGTGTTCTCATGAGTTTTGAAACAAAAAGGATATTGTTTGAAGAAACTGTAAGAGAAGCCCTACACTTCTGTTTCTGTTGACTATTTAAATATTAGAATTTTTAAAATGCAGAAGATATAGGATTGCAATCCTATACCCACTTACCTGAGAACAAGGCCCACTGAAGTCAACAGAGCTTAGGCTATTAGAATATCTGATCCGTATTAACTGAAACATATATTCCTAGTTGTACAGATAAGTCATTCCAATATATAATATGGATCATCAGGTGCAGTAAATAATTATCTGCCAGAGCTTGTAAGTCACTAGTTACCAATAATGAGCTACTTTTAAACTATCCTTTCATGAGGAATACCAATATGGTTACAGTGCATTATACTTGTAACTTAATGATGGAGAATCTTTTAATGTAGACTACATATGTTGACTGTATAACTGTATTTTTATACTTATGGGAGCGTAGCGTCACTAGTTGGTGGAGAAGAAACATCCCAGGGTTCAAATGCTGGCTCATGCTGGACCTCATGTTGCTACTTTGGTATGGGTACTGAGGCACACAAAGGGGATGAGAGGAGAATATGTTCTGTACCACAGAGCAGCTGCTTGTAGCATTTTTTTAAAACAAGGAATGGAAAGTATCTGTTTTAGTTATTTTGGGGAAACAGCAAACAAGAAAAATGGCCTTTTTAAAACTGTCATTTTAACAGCAGTTATAGCTATTAGCTCTAATTAGCAAATACAAGGAGGCATGAAAATATAACTGTAAGTAATTATTTATTAAATTTGTTGTAAGTCTGTTGTTTCCATCCCCTGAGCCACTAGTAGGGATAAAGTGCCTGTGTATTTTGTAAATGAGAACTTGGTTTATGAGTACCAAAATACCAATGTGCAGAAGTCAACAATCCCACCAATACTGGGTTATTTCTAGTGAAAAGAGAGAAAGAGATGAACCTAAATGCTTGCTCGGGCACTGAAGGCTACACTGTTTTAAACTGGAGGGTGCACATAACCCCACTTTTGGGCAAGATATACTTCACAAGGCTGTTGTGAGAATGAGGGCATTTACTGTGATCCTAAACACATTTGCTAAAAAGTAAGTCCAATCACACACAGTGGGTTTTACTTCTGAGCCAGAATCCAGGATTATCCTATTGGGAAGACCTTTGGACATAATTAGTAACAGAAGTAAAGTTCACCAGGTTCAACAAAATTTGCTTCCACTTAAAGGGGTTGGATGGATTATGAAGCCAGTTTGTGAAGAAAAACAAAGCTGAAGCAACATAGCTGGTGACACCCCTGTCCCATCAGTGTTTGTTTTCCACAGGTATCAGAAAGCATATATTTCTCTCTTTTCCTGAGCTGCAGCAGCATTCATGATGTTAACTGGGCATGGGAATGCAAACAGCTCTTAGCATCTCTTGCAAGGCAGCTGCTGACCTTCGCCATCTGGAACTCTCAAGCAGATAGCAAATGCCGTCACACTAATTTAGTTAAGGTTTTAAAAGACTTTCTGGGAGAGGCTTCCTTCTTCCCAGGGGAACTAACAGTGATGACCTACTGACCCCCACTCCTTTATGGTTAGCTTTAAAAGCAAAAACTACAGCTGTTAAGAGTTCTTCTTCCCTCCACGGTGACAGTCTTATGGAAAGAGCAAGGCTACTGGAACAGCAATAACTGTTTATTTAGGGCTGACACAGAGTAAGCCTATCTTCTTGACCCTCACTCAGATACCTCCCCCAGCTGTCAAAAACTTGTTTGCTATCATGCCCAGGGTCAAGCCCTGTATGGGGGTGGAACCATTCACTTAGATTCAAGGCATATCCCAGGAGTTGCATGAGAAGAAGCTGCCCATTTTGAAGACATGCTTCCTCACAGATCTTTGCATGAAATACATATTCTGATGGTCCATTATCCAATGTCTTTGGTCCTCGTCCCTTTCAAGCCAAGGAAAACTAGTGCTGAGAAAGCAAGATGACTAGCAATCTGGTGTCAAGAACTATTATGTAGCACTAATGGGTAAAGAAAAGAGCTGTGAAGCCCAGGAAGTTTCCAAGGGAAATCTAACCTTTGCCCTGAGCTTACTGGGTGGTCATCAAGATTGCTGAGAGCAGGACTGATGGAAGTGGCAGCACTCTTGGAAAGCTGCTGGGGTCCAAGAAGCCCAGCAAAGCCTACAAATGTGGATGTTTATCTTGGGACCACCAATGCTGTTTTGGCCCTTCCACCCATGGACTTATCTGGTGATATCAGCCACTGGCTGGAAAATCACTTACAATGCTATATATCCCACAGTGCCTCACAACATGCAACATAGTGTGGCTGTGAGACACTGTGGCAATGAAACATGGCAGACAAGATTTTCTGGTGAGCAGCTTCCCATTCCCAGAGATTTCATGGTGAGGTCTTGTAATGTCACAGGATGAGTTTTATGTTGTTGTTGTACGCCTTCAAGTCATTTCTGACTTATGGTGACCCTAAAGTGAACCTATCAGGAGGTTTTCTGAGTCTGAGAGTGTGTGATGTGTCCAAGGTCACCTAGTTTGTTTCCATGACCAAGCATAGAATTATGCTCAAACCATCACGCTGGCTCAAACAATTCAAAATAATATGTGTGCATGAGAGAGTAAGACAGAGAATTCCTGAACTATTTCATAAACAGAATCATTTAGCTATAGATGGTTAGTCTGATAAAAGTACTGTAATATATCAATACATGTACATTAGTTTTATTATGCCCAAAGAACTGTGCATCAGATATACAGTCATTTCCTAGATCATATCACAAGAAAATAGTTAAATAAAATTAAGCAACTGCTTAAAATAGTATAAAGCCAGCACAGTGTAGTGGTTTTACTGTTGGACTATGACCCTGGAAACCAGGGTTTAATTCCCCTCTTGGCCATGGAAACCCACTGGGTGACCTTGGGAGCATCACATGCACTCAGTCCCCAGAAAACACCCTGATAGGGTAAACTTAGGGTCACCATAAACTGGAAATCTGAAGGCACACAACAACAACACTATTAGATCTATTCATTCATTTTTCACTGAACAATTAATTAACTCAGAAACATCTAAATTTTAGCTATAAATAAAGAAGCACTTTTGACATTTCACTATAGATTCAGAACTATGAAAGCAAGACTTGAGATATCATCTCCCAGGAAGTAGAGCCTTAATAGCAAGTATTCCAGAGGAGTCACTCATGGCTTTCACAAAATTTAAGGGCATCATAATGATTATATGTGTACATGCCTTCAAGTCGACCATCAACTTCTGGCAACCTCATGTCTTTCATAAGATTTTCTTAGGCAAGGAATACTCAGAGGTGGTATTGCCAGTTCTTTCCTCCGCAATATAGCTTACAGCACCTGGTATTCATTGGCAACCTCCCAACCAGGAACTAATCAGGGATGATCCTGCATAGCTTCCAAGATCAGATGGGATCTGGTGCCTTTAGGATATTTAGGCCAATGAAATTAAATATAAAATATGTTTTATATAAAATAGCTGTGTAAAAGATTGCACTCTTTTAAAAGCAACAAAACTATTCCTCCAGAAAGCACAGTACACCTGAATGCATGCAAATTTGTAAGTTCACATTCATAAGCCTCAGATTACTTTCCTCAACTGCATTTCCAGAGTCATAAAGGAAGACAAAACAAGCATGGTTCCCTGCCCTTGTATTTTGAGAGTGATAGATTGAGGATCCTTGCTGTTTTTCAGCTAATCCAGATTCTGTCTGGGATTCCATTGTCACCTTCTGGTCACCTGAGTGCCCAATTCATGATAGTGGTTAAACCAGACAGACTGAGTTAACATCAACACTTCACTTGAGTGTTCTTAAATATTGCTATCTCAGAAAATTTACATGGGAAATGAGCAAGCTCTTTGGTAATTTTTTTAGACTATTTATTCTGTGCAGTTGTAGATATATAAACATATGCATTCCCCTCAGGGAAAAATACAGGCATACCAATGTCTAAGTGCTTGCTTTCATCATGTCACATTACGTTGCATGTAAGGCATCATACATTCATTCATTACATCACATCATATGGCCATTACATCAAACATTCATATATACTCATATCATATCATATCATATCATATCATATCATACCATCTCATATCATATGGCCATAAAAGCCTGGCCTGTTAGAAGGGTGTTTTAGGAGTTATTACTTCCCAAAGGTCGTCATTTAGAGACAATGTGGTACAGTGAATAGAGGTTTGGATTGGGACTTAGGAGAAGCAGGTTCTAATTCCCAATGGATCATCACTTGGTGACTATGGGCTGGTCACTAACTCTCAACATGACCAATCTCACATAACTGTTATAAGGCTAAAATACATAGGAAGAGAAATTTGAACTCCCTGATAAAATAATGGGATCTACATGTAAATAATTTTTAAAAATCAGAAAGTTACGTATCTTCAAAAAGACTAATTGAAAAGCCATCAAAGCAAATGTCAGATACTTTGGTTTAGTTTAAAACAAAAACAAAACCAGTTATTGTAGGTATCCCATGTATGTGAATTCAATTACAAACTCTTCCCAGGAATCAGTATATACATATCTTCTTGTGATCCTGTTCACTCTAGATACTACAGTAAATTTTCTGTTTTGAATTAACATTTTAAATAGATTTTTCAACTTCTCCAATGAAAAGCAAGCCATTGTAAAATTATTTCATCAGCAGTATGACAGCAGAGGAGAAAACCAAAACCAAAAGTGACTGTAGGGAACATCCTATTGTAGCTTGGAAAATGTCCTTTGTTCTCCCTGTCTCTGTGCAAGTGTAACATGGATGCAGGTGCCTTACAACTGAGTGAGTGCTGGTGCCAATGGGAAACAGGGAGGATATGGGGACCCAGGTTTTACAGCCGCCTCACATAATCCACTCAACTTTCTCCTCCTGTAGTTCTGTTCACCCTAAGATTCATCACCCTGCCTGGGGACAAGAAGAAGCACAGACATTCCCTGAGAGTTCAGCTGGTGCCTGAGATTCTGCAACTTTATGGCAGACAGCTTTTCAACTCCTGCCATCAAAGAAGCCCATGAGGTAATGGGAGGGTGTCACCAGGAGGCAGCATGGCAAGGGACTCCTCAAACCTGGAGCTAGCCTTGGTTGTAAGGAAAATTCTGATGGTCCCCACATGAAGTGCTTTGGAGATGCTAAAAATTAGTCATTAAATATTACTATTTAATTACTTAGGTCACTCAAGCAGAAGTATTTGGATATGAGACAATTTAGCCCACTGAAGGAAGTGGAATTCAATTGCTTTAAGTCCAAATTCTTTGCTTTTAAGTGACAGGGATCAAGCCACTAATGCTCATATGACAATTTGGCAAAGCTGTCATCTATTCTGGGTTACTAAATAAGGTTGTCAGATTGAAAACATGAGAAGGCTACTCTACTTTTAATGGTTGTGTGGAAGAGGATGCTTCAACTGGTGTTGTTTAGATAACAAGCAATCCCTGCTGAAATTTTGTCTTCTACACAATCATTACAGGTACAGGAGCCCTCTCCAGTTTTCAGTCTGGCAAGTCTATGATCCAGGATTCATCTTGACAAGAGAACTCTCTGCATCCTCCTCTTCAAGCAAATAAAGGTTATAGGTTGTTGTGGGTTTTCCGGGTTTTGAGGCTGTGTTCTATTAGTATTTTCTCCTGACGTTTCACCTGCATCTGTGGCTGGCATCTTCAGAGGCTGACGTTTTGCCTGCACCTGTGGTTGGCATCTTCACCCTCTGAAGATGCCAGCCACAGATGCAGGTGAAACATCAGGAGAAAATACTAACAGAATATGGCCTCAAAACCCGGAAAACCCACAACAACCTATGGATTCCGACTGTGAAAGCCTTCAACTTTACATCAAGTAAAGTTTGTTTGACATAGAAGAGGGAGTTATGTATCCCCCCTGATTTAATTGGACTGCAAATTCTAGTAATCCAAGCCAGCAGAGCCAATGGTGAGATCTGGATAATTTCCACCCTGATTTATGGGATGAGAGCATAAAAAGAGAGGCCTGGAAAAAAAACCCAGGACAAATCATGCAAAGAAAGAAGATGGCTCCAGAATATTTGTGTTGTTGATTTTTTTCAATGCAAACACCTCTGTTGTTGTTGTGTGCATTCAAGTGATTTCCAACTTTTGGCAATCCTTGGCAACCCTAAGGCTCAGAGTATACGAAGCACTCAAGGTCAACCAGTGGGTTTCCATGGCTAAACTGGGGATCAAACCCTGGTCTCCGGGGTCATAGCCCAACACTCAAATCATTACACCACTATGATTCTCGCAAACACCTTACAGATTTTTTTTCTCTGTGTTTGTTTAGCTCCTGTCTGTACTTGAGATGCAACAGTGATGTCATCCTTTGCAATGTCTTGTACATCTATTTAATAACCTACGAAATGACAGCCTACACCCTGTGTTTATGTTTGATTCATCCTTTTGATTGCTGTATGACGGAGGAGGGGCATCACTGCTCCAGAAGAAAGGAGATGGTAGGTTGCCAAAAGCCACCAGGAAAATCTGGGACACAGCAAGGACTTGAATCCAGGCTTTTTAACTTTCAAATCTATGCTGACTTATACATTAGTACATTTTAACATACTCTCTAGTCATCCAGTTCATACTTGTATCAGAAATGAAGAAGAAACATACTTATGATTGAAGTACTTGCTGATATATTTAAAGAGAAAGGTTATTTCCCATGGATAGCAGTAACAAGAAATGGCCTGTAGCCAACAGGTAATATGAAACAGCTCCCTCCGTTCTCCCTTTCCAGTTGTACCTTTGGGTCTCTCAGCAGGAGCTTTGTTCTCCTATGTATGTATAAGCCCAAAGCTGGCTTAGCATTCAGCTAAAAATCCAACACATAGTGACTTTAATACTAACTTCCTTTTATCCAGGTAAAAGGCAGCAGGGGTTTGTAGTTCAGTTTACTGAGCCACTTAGCTATGTATATTTTTAGTTTCTTTATCTGCACCAGGGCCAGCACTGAGCCAGGAAGAGTATGTTAACAGAATATCTGAGCCAGTGGGTGTAATTTTGAAGTGAAGATACTCATCATAACTGCTTCTATAGCTAGGTCCCTAACAAGAGTCCAAAAATGCAGGAAGATGCATTGTTTTCTGTCTACAAACTACCTAGATAGGGTTGCCAGATTTCAGGGCACAGGCTCAAGCCATAGGCCATTTTCGCACTACACTATTACAGTGCTATTATTCCATTTTCAACATCCCATGAAATCCTGGAGCATTTAGAATTCTCAGCCAGAGAGCATTTTGGCCTCAATAAACTACAAACTCCAAGAGATTAAAAGTGGAATAATAGCACTATAACAGGGTAAGGCAGAAAAGCTCTTAGGCAGTAAACTGCTATGCTTCTCCAGAGAGGCAGGCAAATCTCAAGGTGACTAATGCTGAAAAAGGCAGTAATTTGACTTTTGTATTTGAGATGGCTTTAAAACATGTTAAAGTTGCTAGAATCTAACCCCTTGGAAAAATGGTTCTTGTCTACATTGGTAGGGCACTGAAGTTGCATTTTTTATTTAATTCTAATGACAGGAGAAGGTACAGCTCCCCTGCATATTCCATCTCATTCCATACATGTCTGTTTTACACAGGGCCTCAGAAGGCTTCAATCTGAAGAAATAGCAAAACTGTCACACCACAAGAAGATCACCATGTAAGAATTAATGCTTAGATATCTGGAAGCCAGCACAACATCAGATGACTGCAGGTAAAGGTCAAGGATGAGATCCCAGCTGGAAGCCAAATCAATGAACTCATCATTACAGACATGTAAGGGTGAAAGTGATGGCTAAGAACAGAGCAGTAGACCTGTTGCCTCAGCACAAGACTGGAATGAACCAATGGGATAAACGGTTGTGAGCAGAGGAAAATCTTCTTTGACTCACCCTTTTCTTTTGTGAATTCTTGTGAGGCTTCAGGACGGGCAGATATGGAGGCTGTTGTCTGTTCAGGTGGATTAGGTAAATTTCACACAGTCTTACATGAGTTTACTTTCTACTCACCTCAGTGGCTAAAAAGTATAGACTAAAGGTGGGGATGCCAGGGAAAACACGATGAAATTTAGGGAAACTGCGATTTTCTGGTTTGGTACTGATGAGTTCAGAGAAACTCCTAAGTGGCCTCATTTTCCTGGAAATGTAAGATTCCCATTCTTTAATGAAGAGGGTCCATGTCCTCTGGGAGCAAAGTATGACATTGTTACTGTTTCTCTACTTCTCCGAACAGTGAGAAATTCTGAGGCGCAGATATTAACCATCCTTTAGAAAAAGGGCACAAGAGGTTTATGGTACTTTGCAATATTTAAAATTATTCAGATCAGTGTCCTCCAACCTGGTGCCCTCTAGATGTGTTGGACTGTGATTCCAGCCTCACCAGAAAGCATGGGTAATGGGGATGACAGGACCTGCAGTCCAATGCATTTGAAAGTTGCCAGATTGAGGAAGACTGACAAATATACAAATTGAGCATAAGTGAAGGCCCAACTTAAATATCCTGACAGACCACCACATCCATTATTCTACATCAGATTCCCAGTAAAAGAGACATTTCTGCATCTCTTGGTACTGTTGATTAACAAAGATTCAAAATCTCCTTCTCCCCCACTCCCCGCCATTCCCTGCCTCAGAACTGCAGTGTGTCTATCCAACCATCACCTTTCTGGATATCTTTGTTCCTATTGAGATGAAGAGGTGGAAGGGCTGTCTTTCCCCTCGTCATTCTCCAACAGCTCCTATCCTACAAAAAAGCAGGGGCAACTGTTTCCACTAGGGCACATTTCTATACCAGGAAAATCTTCCCTCTGCACCACTCACCACCATGCCCCTTCCCTAGGGGGAGCGGAGCTGGTGTAGGACTTCCTTTCTTCAATCCTCCACAACCATAATCCCCATTCAGGTTCCCTCCCTCCACCAGACATTCCCCACACACCCCAAAGTTCTGGCAGGCAGGCACAACTTCATTATGCCTAGGCACAGATGCAGATGGAAAGCCCTCTCTCTATAACTGCCCTGGCCTCGGAGGACAAGAAAAGACAGTATCTGCTGGACTTAATCCCCTCCCCACACTGCCATTCCCTTTTCTTTGTCTGTGCAGTCTTATTTAGACTGTAAGGCTGAGGGCAGGGAACTGTCAAATTAACAATTTGTAAGCTCGTCTGAGAGCCTTTGTGGCTGAAGAGCAGGGCATAAATACTCTAAATAAATAAATAAAACATCTTCATAGGACTTTGTCCAGGTATTTCCATAAAGCAAGTCCACAGTCCTGGAAGCTGTCAGAAGGGTACAGGGCAGATATCAGAGCCTGCTAACTCCCTGGTACCAGTTGCACATTGCCATAAAAAGCCCCCTCTCTTTGCAGTATCTCCAGCAGAATATCCAGCAGATCCAATAGTGATCTGTTCTCATCTTGTTCACAGAATTCTAATAGCAAAACCTGGGACAAAGTATTTCTTGTAACATCACAAAGGACATTTTGTTCCTCTACATTGTAAGGATTTATCAGGCAAACCTGTGAGGAACTTCATGTTTAGCATTTCTTCAAACCCTTAATGCTAATTTCACCCCAGAGTGGAGTTAAAACGTACCAAGATGAATATGATAGAAAGAGCTCTCCCATGAAAGGTAAGCTATGCTAAGATAATTCATCTCAAGCAATCTTTGATTGTATGAGCTCAGTTTTCTTACCTATCAAATGGGCACAATATTGATTTCATTTGCCAGTGGTCAGAGAACCACCATTTATTATGCAGTCAAATGTGAATTAATTAAAGATGTAAAATAGGTGTGAAGGGCTTATGAAGTAAGGAAAAGGGTTATTATTGTTATTACATGGCAAAGCTAGTAATTATTTCAATATATATGATTTCTAACCCCCTGTTAATTACCTGCTTTTCAGTTCCTTTTCCATAAGAGAGCCAACCAGATGCCTACAGAAAGCCCAGAATGCATCCAATGACTGGAACAGAACTATTCCACTTGTATTCCCAGCAAGTGCTCCTGAGAGGCAATCTCTCAAGTGGCTTTCCAAGGCGTCTCCCGCAGCCAGACATCCTATCAGTCAGCAACCACAAAATTAACTGTGACATTGTGATTGCCCCCCTGTAGGTACTTCAGACTTTTAGTGAAAATGGACATTGGCCAGCCAAATTCCACAGGGAGTGGAACAGGATATGATGGCAGTATCTATCATCTATCATTAATTGTGCCTGGTGCTAAAGAATATTGCCTCTTAACCAGAGCTTAGAAAGTTTACTTTTCTATCAGACCACAATTCCCAGAATCTTCCTAACAATGACTATCCTCACTGGATGGTTTTGGGTCTTGCAGTCCAATAAAAGTTAAAACTTCCAGGTTCTGTTTCTCCATTGGCTTTATAAGCAGCTTTCATGTGACAATCTGTCCCACAGGATAATTACACATTGCATTTAGTATTTATGTTTCTGAACATGAGTAATTTTCATCTTAATTTTCTCTGTAGTATTCACAAGCCATTTCCGCACTGCACTGTCATACTACTATTATCCCACTTTCAACATCCTATGGAATCCTGGGATCTGAAGTTTAAGGAGGGGCATTTAGAATTCTCAGCCAGGGAGCTCTTTGGCCTCAGTAAACTACAAACCCCAGAATTCCACAGGATGTTGAAAGTGGAATAATAACACTATAACAGTGTAGTGCAGAAATGGCCACAGTCTTATAAAATATCATATTCTTCTTCAAACATCTTTTTCTAGACTAAAAAGCACCACCAGCTTAAACTTTTCTTCACCAGTAGGATTTAGTTCCTCACAATGACAATCTTGCTTCTCAGTCTGTTGATCTTGGGGGGGCAGGGTGCGCGCACACATGCACAAGAGATAAAGACACAGAGTAAGAAAAAGAGAGGCTGACTGGCCAGAATTGTACACAGTATTCTAAATATGGATACATCACTGACTTATTATGACATTATGAAGCTTGCTGTTTTATCTTCTGTCTCTTTCCCAATAATTCAACCATCACAGCAGCCCGAGCTGGTTGATGTTTCCAGAAGCAGCCTGAGAGCATGAGCATCAGAAGTGGTAAGTGCTCTACAGGCAAGAGGAACCGAGGTTCCACAAGTGACAATATCCTCCTCTTCCTCCTCCTCATGGTGAGGTTTAGAGTTAAGTCTCTTTTCCTCTCAGCTTTGAGAAGCATGAGCTATACTCAGGGAAGCTAGTGTCCC
>CAOLHI010007011.1:0-20037 GCA_948474755.1 Ctenosaura bakeri
AGCAAACCCTTTTTTTTTGGGGGGGAAAAAAAGGGCATTTAACAAAGGGAGGCCCCGTTTTTGCATGCGGATCCTGTGATTGGTGGCTTCCTTGAGTTACTTTGTAGGCCTTCATTTAAATTCCCACCCCCTTTTGCCATCAATTATTAACTCCTAGGGAATGGCCCGCCCTCTTAAAAATTCCTCCAAGGCCAATCCAAAATTAAACAACGAAATTTGGATTGCTGCAATTTTCTCAATTTATCTTCCATAATCCCTACTTCTTATTTGAACTTATAACTCTGGATATTAAGGTAAAATAGCTCTGCATACTAAACAAACATTGGTAACTTCAGCTTCCTTGCCCAAGACTCAAAGATTTTCTTGCATCGGGTCCTTTTTTGGGGGGTTCATGTTACGAAGCCACCTAATTGGAAACAATGGCTAATGGTTCAATATTTTTCCTCTATGTATTTTTAAGATTTCTACTTTGGAAAGTTCTTCCAGCCAATCAGGGGGTCACAGAAGGGTTAAACCCTACTGAAGTGTTTGCCGTCCAGGAACAAAGGTCACGAACCTTTTGCTAAGAGCCTGCCTGCCCCTTTTTATGTTTATTTTTCCTAAAGCATGGTCTGGGCCAAAGTGCCCCTTCTTAATTACACTTTTTCATCGTTGAAATTGCTCTTTGAAATTTCTTTTTCCGCCTTTTCCCTTTTTGAATTCTTTGGAGATTTGTATCTTTCTGTAGATATTGGATCAATGATGATCCTGCTAGCAGGACTTGGTACTCACAGAAAAGTTTGAAAATCCAGAAAGAATTACAGCCAAAAATAAAATTTAGTGCTCATAAAAAATGATTTCAATAAAGTTGACCTTTTCTCAAGTTTCAGCCCTGTTCAAAATAGTTCTATGGATTCTTCAAGAAGGACAAAGTGCCCTTTCATGAACAAAGCAAATTTTTATGTTTCTAAAATCCTTTCAAGCCTCACCCTGCCTGCCCAGCTGACATCTTGGACGGGGCCATTTGATCTCCCCCAGGACGCTCTGTGGATGTGGATTGACAGAATGTCCTGCACAAGCTCTTCTCCTCCTTTTAGATCTGGATGGGTGATTCCTTCGTTTCTTCTTCCTGTCACCTCCTTCCCATTAGGCTTCAACCCGTACTCTTTCCAGCCCTATAAACTAGGTTCACAGGGAATGGTAAACAGTTTGCTATTGAAAGTCCTTGTCCTTCAGCATTCCCCATGTGGGGGCCCTTACCTTGTAATGCCCAACTCCCCCTGTGCTTGGCCTGGGTTTGGGAACGCCCCCCTTCTTGCATGCAGTCGGGGAGGCTGGCTGGGGAAAAAGTGACTGACGCTGCTGCTGGAAACAATGAGTTGGACTGGAGACTACCTAATGCATAAATTTTCACTGTTAAAAGGAAAAAAAAAATTTTGGGAAAAGTCCCCGCCTTGTGGGGCAAGCCAAAGCTATGGGAAGAGGGCTGTCCACTTGGCTAGGAGTATAAAGCATAATTGATGGCAACCAAGGTGAGGTGGGAATTTTGGGATGAAGGCCTCACAGAAGTAACTCGTGGGGTGGTCACCACCACCACCACTAGGATCCCACCCTCTAACTGTCCTGATTTCATTCTAGTTTTCAGCTCCTTCTAAAATGTTCCAATTTCACTCTTGTTCTCCCATTTCCCCCCTTTCTCCTCAGCTTATATGGGGTTTTTCCCCAAACCCCTTCAGAGTCAGTTAACTCCCCCAAGGAAAGGAGGAGCAGAGTCTTGCCCTTTCCTATGGTTTTTGGCTGAAGCAAACTGCTACAGCCTTTTCCTAGTTTATATGTTCTTCCTCATTAATAACATCTGCCGTCCTGACCTGACCACAGTCTGGTGTTACTTGGCCCCACATGTTCCAGTTTTAATCTCTGGTATGGCTCCCCGGGGGGGGGCTCCCAGATATCACTTTGATATGTTTAATTGGGCCATAGCTGGACCTGGTCTCAGTTACCTCACTCCACGTGTTTGTAAGTTCTGGACAAGCACAATAAGTGGGGCCCGGGAATTGGCCCTCACATTCCAGTCTCTTTTTGGGCCACAACTTAAGCTTTGCTCCCCGCTTCAGGGAACTTCCCACCTGCCCCCCTCATAATAGCTGCACGGCTCTCATCAGAGCCAGTCCGGTAAACAAGTTTTTTACATATTGGATATACCATTGTCATCAAGCATTAAGCTCATCATGTTAAATTTGACCGTTCTAAATCCTTTGCCCCAGCACCAAAAATCCTTTTGTTCTCACCTGGCTTGCCATAGCTGAGAGCAAAAAAACGCCCCTAAAAAAACCCCTCACTTTCAAAGAGTCTTTAACTCCTTTTTTGGATTGCTATCCTGCCCTGCTGCTGGAAAATCCCCTGGCCAAATAATGATTTCCCTTTCCCTCTAAACGGCATCTTTTCGTTTCTCCAGGACAACGAGATCAGGTGTCGTATTTCCTATCCTTACGCTTCCTCGTTCCATTTCCTTGTTAGTGTGTGTGTGTGTTTATTTATTTTCTGTTGTTTATCAATGAAACTGTTATTTTTGGTTACCTTAAACTCGTGTGCCTATTGCCTGACCTGAAGCCATAGACTTTTGGGTTTTGGGGGTTTCCTTGCAAAGTAACCCTACCTCTTGCTAGCCAAAACAGTGTTCCAGCAAATTTTTTCCCCCAATTTTGGGTTTTTTATTTGGCAATCTGGGAACCCCTCCTGGGACCCCCCAAAACACAGGGTAACAATTTTTTTTCCCGTGAAGTGTTGGACTTTATGTGAATCCATAAATAAACAAAAAAATCACAGAGTAACACCATAAGCTTCCCCAAATTTCTTTTTCTGAAAAGGAAATCAGCTTGAGGTAAGGGATATCCTGGGTCTTCTAAATAATGGGGAAAAGAGGATGTTTGATACTGTGAATGTGATTTTTAATGGTCAGGAATTAATAACTTAGAAATTTAATCAACAAAGGCTGTGACCAGGTTGTATGTAGGTCTCAGTAGCTAGCCTGTTTTGGACAAGAGGTTTGTATCTGCTTGAAAGAACCAGTCATGCTGCAAATGGAAAACACAGTTACAGGAGACTTGTCTGTGCCAAACCTTTGTGGTTAGTGGTTTTTGTGCTGATTAAAAAAATAAATTTGGAGAAGCTTATATATAATGCCAAACTGGCATCAACAGGAAATTTCCAAAGCTGTTTTGGGGAAACCCTTTTAAACTTCACTGTTAATATACAGAAGAAAACTGTTTTGCCCAGAATTTCTCATTCTAAATCGTACTCCACATTGTTGTTGAAACCCTGTATATGCATGTTGCCATTTGCTTTTTTGAAATGGGGTGTTAGATTAAAGCCCTGGGCCCCCTTCCCTAACCCCCAACAGAACTGGGCCAAAGGACTCCCCTCAGGGACACAGCTTTTGTGGAGGTCTGGCATTTGTTTATTGCTTATTCTAATACTGAAGCCTCCCCTTTTGGTCCATCACAACAAATAAGGATGTCCTGGAAGAAAGTTTCTTAATCCACTTCTATTGCAAAAATGTTTTACTAATGGCAGTCAATTGGAGACTTTCAGGTTATGTAGATAACACTCTTGATGAGTACTTGCCCCCTTTTGAGTCTCATGCTTTATTTAATTATATGTTTAATTTGTTAAGCTATTGTTACTTTGTATAGAGTGTTTAGATACTCTATCATTTAAAGGATTTCAATAATTTTTTTTGAGAAAAACATGGGGAGCTGAAGATGAGCCCCAAAGGGGGTCCTTAGCACTGGAGAGCCAGACCGCTTCCTTGGGTGATGGAGCGGAGACTAAAAGGGAGGATGGCCCACCTCATCTCGCCCCCACATAAGCACGGATCTCAGATGATCATGTAATTTGCAACTTATTTAGTACATCTGTGGCCAAATATTTAAAAAATAGTTGAGTGTCTCTTCCTTCTTGCTCACCTCAAAGAATACAAATGGAAAGGGGAAAAGGGGAGAGGAAGGGGGTTTGTTCATAAACATTTAGATACAAAGCAAATTTAAGTAACACTGTTAAAATAAAGGTTTGACTTTCTGTTTTCCTTATAACAGTCTCATAGAGGCCCTTTTCGCACGCAGCTTCTTTTGTGAGAGGGCCCCTTGAGTGGTGGTCCGTTTGATGCACTCCCATTTAGGTGACACTTACGAGCCTAATGGAAACCGGCATCCCCCTTTTTTTTTTTCGGCTTCAAGCCGAAAAATTTTTTTGGTGGGGTAAGGCTCCTGGGGCCCCCCCCCACTTACCTGCGCTGCAGTACATTTTTTCCCGGGCGCGCCAGGCGCGCTTCCTCCCCCAGCGCCGCGTACAACTCCCAGGCTGCACTGCGGAAGGAAGGGGCGGGGCGGTTGCACGACCAGGAAGCCAGTTGTGGGACCCGGGGGGGTAAAGGGGCGCCTCGCACAAACCTGCTTGCGTGAAGGCACCCCCCACCTCCGCGATAAGGTAATGTGCAAAAAGGGCAATGTCTTATTTTCATCCTGGAGTATACACACTACCAATAGTACCATCTTTACCATAGTTCCAGTGGTACCACAGTCTTGGAAAGGTAAATCACTGCTGGTCCTTTTCCGGGAAGGGCAGATTTTTGGAAAGCAGTAAAAGGGGGATAACCGTGGAAACCAAGGAGGGAGAAGAGCGAGGAAAGGACTGTGTTCTCAGAGAGGGAGAACTGAGGCCGCCTGTCTGTCCTGGCCCTGGCTTGATCCAGAGATCTCCCTGTGTTGGGGGGGCAAAAAACGTGGGTTTTGACTCCAAGAGGTGTCAGGCTGGGCAGGCCTTGAGTGTGAGGCTTGGGTGCCTTTCACACTCGTTTTTTTTTCCCCACTTCCCCCTTTTCTCAAGAAATCAGTCAGCCTCTTTGTTTTCCTGTCTCTGGAAGGCGCATAATGAAGATGCTAGCTTACACCCACATGGCTTTTAGGGGCTCTTGTAACTGAATTTAGGTCAACTGCTTTTGTCTATCTCCCTTTTTTATCTGGGAAAGGGTTTTCCCGAGTGAATTCCTTTGGTTTTTCTCTTTATGCCCCACAAGACAATTCAGAATTTTTCTCCTTCTCTACCACAAGCTCCTGGCAAAAGCCCCAGTGCACTCAGCTTCCCTGTAGATTACCAAATATTCCTACAGAAGATTACCAAATATGGCAATTGGAAAATTCACTAATTATACATGGCCTTTGGATTTCAACAAATTTGGATTGGAGCAAATTTGAAGAACCAGATTTAAATCAATTCAGCTTTGTGGTGGAGCGCTGGGGGGTTTTACTTGATATCAAATAATTTGGCCTTTACTTGGGTTTTCTCTGCCACCCTACTCCCCGTGTTTGCAAGGGCCACCAGACAAGCGCGTAAACAGGTGCGGTCATTAATGGTTGTACATTCCAAACCACAATTAGGCAAGCAACTTTATGCCTCTCCATCGCTTGAGAGACTCTTCCTTCTTGCAAACCAGCCTTGCTCAGCGCGTCTTTATAGAGTGCCCGGCCGAGCGCCGAGCCATTCCTTTATGTTGGGCCATTTGCATATTGGCCATTCTATTGTCATCAAGTGCTAAGCTCATCATGTAGAATTTGACCTTTTCCAACGCCTTTGTCCACCTACAAATTTCCTTTCTCTTCACCGAGCATGGCATGACCTGTAGGTAAAATCCACCCCATAAAAGGTCCCCGAATCCAAACCCTCCTAGGAACGCTGAGACTGCTATCCTGCCTTGCTGTCGGTTTGTCCAGTGAGTCGCCCCCTCAGCGAACCGCGCTGAGCTTTTGTTCCCCTCAACCTCCTCTTCTCTCCCGGACTATGAGACCAGGTGTTGTATTACCCATTCCCCCAAACTCTCCATTTCCATTTCTCAGTTAGTCAGTATATGTCGTTTCTTTGGTGTTGTTTGTTCTCAATAAAACATTATTTGTCACTTTAGAACTTGTCTAGCCGCTCTCTGACCCAACGCTGTATACATAGGTTAAAAGATCCTAGCTAAAGTTGCCCTGCCTCTCATTAGCTTGAGAGAGTGCTCGAGTCTAATTTCCCCCTTCTTGTGTTTTTATTTGGTGATTTGGGCACCCCTCCCGGGACCCCAACATACAGGGTAACAGAGTGGTGTAGCCATGCAGGCAGCCCCCGGTACCCCCAGTTTGAGAAGGAGTCAGCGAACCTTCTCAATTCGGGTGGTGCTGACCTAGGGAACGGTCAGTTGAGCTGTTTTAGATAGGTGTTAGGCAAGTTAGTGCATGTGTTTGTGTGTGAGAAAGCTCTATCGGGTAGTAATCTGTACCCCTCATCTTGTCTTGTCCTGGGAATCACCTCCCCATCTTGGGTCTATCATGGGCTGGGATTCTACGTGTTTTAGGCATAGCATGTGCGGAAAAGTCTACACGCATTCAACATCTTAGCAGCAAGGCACACAAAAAGCACTTTACGGGAAGGAGCACCAAGGTTGCTGTTCCTTCCATGTGCTTTCCCTTGTCCCCCTTGAGTTTTGATTTTGGCTTAGTGTTGGAAGAGATGCGGGTGAGAGTCCCGGCTTCTCAGAATTTATCATAAGTACGATTGGCTAGCCGACTAGGATTAGGTGGTGAGTCCCAACCTAGTCTTGGGGTTTGGGGTTTAGCCTGTGGTGTGGGAGAGCCTCACCCAGAAAACCAATTAGGGCGATTTGAGGTTTTGGTCCCTTGTCCCTACTTCCCCCGCTGTCCGGCCGGACGGTGCTGTAAGTTCCTTGTGTTTCGTTCCCTTGCAGGCAGGTGAGTACTCCTGTAGGTGTCCTCTGGGTCTAGGTGACCTCCCTATCCGCCAACCTTTTCCTCATCCTCTCGTCCCCTGTGCCGGCGATGTTTAAAACTTGGGCCTGGGTGTACCAGAATGACTTTATTTGGGCAGGCTGGAGATTGGTTCCAGTCCCTCTTTTCCTAACGTAGTTCCAGAGAGTTTTTCATTTCCCGAGTTCCCCAAGGGGTCTAGGTGATCCTACCCGTCACTCCGGTTCCTGGTCCTGCAGTTTGTGTTTGTGTTAATTGTGTTTGTTGGATATAGATATGGCTAAGGAGAGCCCCAGTACAGTGAAGGACCTCATGTGTGAGGGAAGAGGTGCATGGTAAATTGGAAAAAATGGGTTTTAAGTAAAGGAAAATGCCCCTGGAAAGACTCTGTTCCAGATGGCAGTCCCTTTACTTTCCCCAGAGAAGCTTACTCCCTGGTGTGTAGTCAGGAACCCGTTCGGACCAGCGAAGGACACGCTGGCCACTTGGGGACTTTGGCTTGTGGCCAGAGACACTAGCTGCGCCCTAGTTGAGACCCAGAGTAGGCTAGCAGCAGTGGAAAACACCCGGCTTCAAGCAGAAATTGGGGCATTGCGGGTGGATCAGGTAACTTTTAGTCGTAGCAGCAAGCCTCTGTACAGAAATTGAGTGACCTTACTTTGGTACCCCAAGCTTGGAAGAGAAAGCCCACGCCTTAGAGGCTGAGCTGGATCATGCCTGAGCTGCGGCCAAATTCAAGGTTGGGCAGGTTAAGGAACAACACAAGGCTGTTAGTCACGCGGCCTGCCTTAATCAAATCCCAGCACTTAGAAGCTTAGCTCCAAACTTGTAAAGCCCTGATATCGGCCGTGTGCCCTGAGCTGCTCCTCTCTTTTCCCCAGGATTTCTCCCAGGGAGCCCCTGCTGGAGGAAGTTCTCACCTGCCCTCCCATTAATCCGGACAGGAGTGAACATAAGGTCCCAGTCCACCCAGTTGAGACGTGGTCCATGTCCTGCAGGACCGTCCCCACCGGAGAAGGTAGCTCTGAGAGAGCAGAAACGGAGACACAGGTCACAGAGACTAGGGTCCTCTGGTGTGCCACCGAGGCAAAAGCCATTGCCGATCAATTGGGTCCCCTAACTCGGTCCACCGGTATCATGTGGTTGAACGCAGTGATACATTCTCACCTGACAGCCAATGGCCAGGACCTGACCCAATTGGCTGGCCTTTGCATGGCCCCTTCTGAGCTCCCTACCCTGGAATCAGCTGTGGCAGCTCACGGCCTGGTTAGTCTCAAGGCGCCGCATGACTGGATGAGGGAGATCGTGAATCCTCTTGGCCTGGTCAGAGCGCAAGCATGCTTTATGTCATGGAGCAACAGGGTCCTTCGTGAGAACCCTGAGGCTTATGTGGCGCGGAAGCAGCTGCTGGCAATTCTTGCTGAGAAAGTCCCCCTGACCGCCCGCGGGTACAGCTTCGATACCGTGGGAGTTCAAGACTTTATCTTGTATGGAGGCTTCAACCACGAAGCGAAGATGGCCCTAGGTCTGGTGGATCCGGCCACGACACCATGGGAGGAATTAGGGGAACAACCTCAGCAGGGTCACTAACCTGTTCGTGAGGCTGGCTCCTTCAGGCCCCCATCAAGGCCCAGAGAAGAGACGCGGGGAATTTGGAACCTATAGTGGAAGTCACATACTCCGTCTGGGCCCCATTTCCAGCACAGGAAGTCTGCGCCAAATTCCATTCCACGAGGGAGGAACTCGCGGCAAGCGCACCGACAGGACAGGCAGTTGCAGGGAAGAGACACCTGCAGCCAGGCAGGCAAGGCAGGGAGTTCCCCACAGCAACCCACTCTGCCCCAAACAGCCCTCTGAGTCCGTCCTCCCGCGAGACGTCTGGTGCGTATGATCCACGACCCAGGCGTACTCGTCGGAAAGAGCCAAAATTTGGGGCATGCTTCGCATGGTCGGGCTTGACCTGCACATGTTCGATGAGTGGCCTATGGTAGAACTTTTGGAGGCCATAGAGAAACAGGTTTTGGCGAAGAGTAAACATCCGGTCCAGGCGTTGACGAACGGCCCACCCCCGGCTGGATACTATCCGACCTTAGACTTGCAGCAGGAGTAGGGATGCCCTCGGTCCAAAAAAGTTTCCCTGCAGTGGTGTGGCCAAGTTGCAGCCGCGCGGGAGGCGGAAACTTCAGGTGAAGTCATGCACCGAGACCAAGGGTGGAAAGCCTCTGACACCCTGTTAGTGGACCCTGGTGCTGCACTACAGGTGCTGCACCCAGAAATCGGTTAGTCGCTGTGAACCTACGCCCGAGGGGGGGGTGTCTCCATGCGCTAACCTGGAAGGACATTCCTCGGCCCCTAAGAGGTGTTTTGCTGTAGGTTCTTGGTTTGGGGCAACCATGGTGAAAGCAATAGCCTCTTGGGCATCATTCTCCTGCGGAACCATGGAGTCCACTGCCTGCAGCAAGAACATACTCTCATGGCCGTTAGTTCAGGGACACAAGGTAGTTCCGGCTGCGCACTACGGAGTGCCACCCTTACGGTCCCCACTACAGTCCCGTCAGTCCTGGGACAGATTGTGTGCCCGTACACGGAGACGATTGTGGCTATGGTCATGCCCTCCGTTTGGGTGTTTTGTTGCCGCTTTGCCTTTAAGGGCCCTGGCAGCTCTGTGATTGTGACTTTGATAATCGGTAGATGGGCCTGGATCGTTTTTGGCTCACTCTCAGTCACTGTCCTACCTGACAAGGATGTTGTATTGGAGGTCTGCGGGCCTATCCCGAGACCTCTACACTGGATTGTGTAAAAGAGTCCCAACTCAGGAGCCAGCATTGCCGCTCCTGCAGGCAATGCAAGTGTGGATGCTCTTGCAGGCAGTCTTGGAGATCCCAACGAAGGATTGGAAAAGGGAAGCTCCAAGCTGGGAAACCCTTTTGATAGCTTGTCTCGGCACAGACTGGGCATTGCCTCCCTTCATGGGTTGGCAACCCCCTTGAAGAGATGGCAGTTTAGGCCTTCTCTCCCCCTTCCCCTTGTAGATAGCTCCCTCCGTAGTTTGAAATGGAGTCATAACGGAGACCCCATCTGTGTGTTCCCCTTACAGGAGACGGAATGGGCCCGTTACTATGGATTGCTGTGCTGTTTTCTTTGTCTGGATGCGTCTTTGGAATAGGAGTTCCCCAGTGTTCAGTTACATTCACACAGACTGGCAGTACAATGTGCAGGCGGTATGCCTACCCCGAGACAGAAGCCATGCTACGTAAATCCGACTTCCTATCCCTGGTATCAGAAGTGATACCCATTTCAGTTATTCACACACACAAGAGTGTATTCTAACGACTGGCTTGGCGCAGGCCTAACTATGGCCGTTGCCAACCACAACATGACCTTGTATGTGAACATGGCCACTGATGCTGCCCTACAGACCGGAACGGTAATCCAGAGTAATATCCGACTGGAAGCACTGGTCACAGTCACTTTGACATGGATGAGTGCCACCCTAAGTGGGTTTGGGAAACCTTCATGTATAAGTGCCAGAACATCACCCAGATCCCGACAGGTTGCACATTCACATGCAAAGAAATGGTATCCTGACTCTCCTTTTCAACGTCTGACTCCTAGGGTCACGACGGCTATGTATGTAGGTAACTCTGTGGTCCGCAAAGACATAGATATAGCAACCTATTCTAATGTCCAGCCCATGATTACAACGATGGTCCTTAATTTTACCGTTGTCAACATTTCTAAGGTGCTCCCAACCTGTGCAGCATATTTAAAACTAGCTTGGACTCAATGGGAACATTGGGAGAAGCAATAGTGATCTTTCTCCCACCCACATACTCGCTAGAAAATGAGAATCTGTGGGAACTGTATTAGGAGGTATTGGAACTGGTAGCACCATTCTCAAAACCATTAATGGGGAAATTTTGGCCAATAAGCTAGCGTGATTGGCAACAGACTTAAAGATATAGGTATATCTTCTGCAGCAGGTCTAACCAATTTGGCAAAGGGAATGGACTTGATTAGCCAACTGCTACCGCAATGGGTTGGCACTGAGCGCGACATCATAGCCGACCTCGGCCGTGTCTTGCAGAACACGACGCACAATCTGTCAGTTGCCATACACTGCACGCAACTGCAGAGCAACGTGATCACCTTTGCCACTCAGGTGATCCAGGCCAGCCTCATGGGCTTAATACACCCTGAGATCCTGGGCTGATTAAGAGCGATACCCAGAATCGCTGGAACACTCCGCAACGATGGCGAAAGTGAACGCCACCTGCCTGAGACTAACTCTCACGGTGGAAGTTGCACGAAAGGATTCTGGATCCGGTAATTGTACATCCAGTATCCCACCTAGGACTCCCCTCTCATAGCCGTCAATGTCACTTTGATACCTCAACCACTATACCATTGGTCCAATGGTACCCAGTTCTTTGATCTGTCTGGCTGTTTGTTCCACCAACATTGGGTGCAATGTTTCGTAATATTGACAGCTTCAGTCACAACAACAGTTCTGATTATGTTTTGGTACCTGTAAATTCCACTGCAATGGCCCAGATAACCCGTGAATGTTTTTGCTTGAGAACCCCTTGTGAGAGTGTGACTTTAATACCTAGTGATACCCGTTTGGATTGACCGTAACGCCAGCAATCCATGCTTTTGTGGCCAGCGTGTCCAGGACTGTGTTGGCAGAGACTTTTATATTCAGTAAGAGAAACGTGATTATGTTGGAAATTGAGTACGCACCCAGCAAATCCGACCTAGTCGGATTCCATCTTAACAACGAGACCCAGCATCTTTTATGGCTCCGGAATCTCAGCCAATTAACAGATAAGGTAAGGGAGGTTTCACACCCCCTCCGACGTATTTCTGTGAACGTTGACCATTCCGTCGAGAAGGTTGTAAAAACCTCTGTGGAACTTGAAGTAGCTACGAGACATTCGTGGTGGGACTTTTTTAACTGGTCATCCTCCGGACACACAATTGCTAGATATGCCATGCATCCCCTGATAGTACTGATCATCTTCCAAGTCGTACTAGTCATATGTTTAATTATCCTGGCTCTGTGGGCCAAAACAGATTTTTCAGCTTAAAGCTGGCCGATTCCTAACCCCAAAGCGCATCTTGTAATATTTGTAAATAGGATAGTGTAAGTGTAACATTTTGTGTTTCCTGTTCTGTTGGCTCTTAAAACCTACTGCAGAGGGCAACCAATCTTCAGGTTTGCCTTGGAATGCATTGTGTTTCTGAGGTAGTGGAGTTGCTCGTCCGGACTCTGCATCCACCCACCGATCCAGGCTGCCCCAGAACCTCGTAGTTACATCATCAGGTCTGGAGCTCCGGCTTTGGGCCTGAGAGAGGAGAAGGGTGTGAGCGTGCAGGCCCATGTTCTGGTTCCCAGAATGCGAGTGGCACCTACATACCGGAGGGGCCCTTTGCAGATTGGGAAAATAGCATTGACTCTGCAGGACCGACTGGATGCATGCGGAGCCCCAACCAGCAGCCTCACTGCCTTGACCGTGGCACCCCTCCGGCCAATACAACCCTATACTCAGTCACTATTTATATCCCCACCAGCCAGCAACTCTTTTGGTTATGGCGAGGAAAAATTTCGCCATTTGAACTCAGCTCCCGTCAGGCTCCATGCCACCTATTTGCATTTGTTTACTGTATTGGATGGAATCTGTGTCAGTCTTCCTTCTATAAGCCATAGGTCGATGGTTCCAGTAAAGCCGAGACCACTCCTGGATACGCGTCCACACCCCCGGGTGCCATGGGGTGTGTGTGTGTCGAAAATCCACCATTCCAGTTGAGGACCAGCCCGAGATGACTTCTTGTTCCTGTTGCAGCAGTTGGGGATCCAGATCCAGCTGTTCCTCAACGGACTTTACAAACTGCTTTTCATTTCTGCCATGGACTACTGAGTTCCCTGCTGCTTGGACTATCCCACTTGCCACTCCTGCAAGCCCCATTCTGCAAAGAGCTAGTGTGCCCTGGCTAGCTTGACTACGGATTTGGATATTTTGCCCACGTTCCAGCCTAACTTGGACTTAATTTGCTGTTTCTTCCAATCACCAAACTTTTCCTGTACCTGGGTGGGGGGGGTGCAGAAGCTTCCGTGCACCTCACCTCCCCCCGGACCACGAACTTTTGTTCCAGTACCCATATGGAACTGTTTGCCATTTTGGATTATTCCCAGTGGCCATTCTCCACCAGACTACTACTTTTTGCCTGCTTTCCACCGGATTCACAGTATTTCATTACTATTTCCATTATTGCATTGCCGTTTTGCTTCTCTCCATTGGTGGGAGGACTTTCTGGTTCATTGCTTACCATTTACTGCTATTCCTACTGTTAATTTGCTTTTTGCCATTTAGCCATTGTTAATTTTATATTTGTCTGTATGTTTGAAATTCATGGATGTTGTTAGTTAGGGACTGTTCTTACGAGTTAGTTGTGATGCAGAAACCCATTTATCCCTGGAGTGATACAACCACGGAGCAGTAGACCTCTATTCGGCTCTAAGTTTGATTTTAAATGTTTAATTGGAAAAATTCATCGATATTGTCCCAATATCTCCCATTTAGGGTGGGGGAATTGTTTCTACAGTTATGCTATGTCTGGTGATAGCACTAGATATCACTTGATATCAAATAATTTTTGCCTTTAGTTGACCTTTCTCTGCCACCCTACTCCACATGTTTGCAAGGGGCACCGGACAAGCGCGTAAACAGGCGCGGCCATTAATGGTTGTACATTCCAAACCTTATTTAGGCAAGCACCTTAATGCCTCTCCATGGTTTGAGGGACCACTCCTTCTTGCAAACCAGCCTTGCTCAGCGTGTCTTTACAAAGACGCCCGGCCGAGCGCCGAGCCATTCCTTTATGTTGGGCCATTTGCATATTGGCCATACTATTGTCATCAAGCGCTAGGCTTATCATGTAAACTTGACCTTTTCCAACGCCTTTGTCCAGCTACAAATTTCCTTTGTTCTCACTGAGCATGGCATGGCCTGTAGGTAAAATCCACCCATAAAAGGTCCCCAAATCCAAACCCTCCTCGGAACCCTCCAGACTGCTATCCTGCCTTGCTGTTCATTTGTCCAGCAAGTCGCCCCTTCATTGAACCGCGCTGAGCTTTCTTCCCCCTCAACCTCCTCTTCTCTCCCCGACTACTAGACCAGGTGTCGTATTACCCATTCCCCCCAAAACTCTCCATTTCCATTTCACAGTTAGTTAATATATGTCGTGTCTTTGGTGTTGTTTGCTCTCAATAAAACATTATTTGTTGCTTTAGAACTTGTCTAGCCGCTCTCTGACCCGACACTCTATACATAGGGTAAAAGATCCTCACTCAGAGCCCTGCCTCTCGTTAGCTTGAGAGAGTGCTCAAGTCTAATTTCCCCCATCTTGTGTTTCTTTGGTGGATGGGACACCCTCCCCCGGGACCCCCAACATACAGGGTAGAAGGCCCACCCCACCTCGCCCCAACATAAGCACGGATCTCTGTTGATCATGTAATTCCTGCAACCTATCAGTACATTTGTGGCCAAATATTTAAAAAGTAGTTGAGTGTCTGCTTTTTCCTACTTGCTCACCTCAAAGAATACAAATGGAAAGAGAGAGGGAGAGGAATCTGAGAATGAGAAATAGACAGACAAGAAAGAACAGAAATAGAGGAAGGTAACTGAGCCCGGCGGGAGGTGGAAGAAGCAAGGAACCCAGAGTGGGAGGGAGAACCTAGAAGGGTGGGAGGAGATGGGCAATGGGGAGGAAACAGAATGGGTGGGTGGCTGTGTTTGAAAAGAGGGTGCATGTGAGTCAGATTAGGCAACAGGTCAAACAGGAATCCCCCTGCCGACCTTCTATGTTCCCACTCTGGGAAGAGAGACTGACACTGTAAAAAAGCATCTTCAGCCCAATACAAGCAAAGCAGCTCAGAAGGATTCTATGGGTGATGGTACTGAAAGCTGCTGAGATGTCTAGCAAAACATTCCCTGTCAAGTTTCTAGCAAGATCATCCACTAAGGAAATCAAATCCAACTGTCCCATCACCAGGCCTGAACCAGACTGAAATGGATCTAGGGGATTTGTGGGAGTGGAACTGTCTGCATTCGCTGTCTCTGATCACAAACCTCAGGCTGGAGTAAGACTCCTGCCAAATACAGGCTGCCCTGGAGTCCCTCTGCCTCCTTGGCTCCTTGGCTCCTACACTGGGTTTCTCTCTGCTGCACCTCTGTGCCCAAGGGAGCCCACAAAGCTTGCTGCAGTTGAATTCCTTCTACTGACAGCTCTGGAAAGCGCCATCATATTGTAGCCCAGCCCCCTTGGAATGGGTTCCACATAGACGACTCCCCATTCCACTTCATTAACTTGTGGAAGGCCAATGGGAGCTCACCTGTTCAGCAACCCACCTGGGTTCTTTTGCAGTGTGTTCTAAACAGCCCCTGTTGCCACAACAAGCTGGTTGGCCAGGGCTGAAGGTTCCACTGCCTCCTCTGTCAGAGCTGAGGAGCTGGTGAGAGTGGAAGTGGTTTCTTTCTGCTCCTCTTCTTGACCTGAAGTATTTGGTGTTTGAGGCTTTCCCATCACCTGACTCTGGATCATGAGAACTTAAGTGGATTTTCTCATTTTGCAGAAAATCAGAGTCTGCAAGAGGTCACTTTTCCAACCAAATTAAAAACAACAGCAGGAAGAAAAAAGGTGAAATGGCTTGCAGGTTTAAACAGAGGGAATTTAGAAAGCAGTAAGAAATATTGAAAGGGATGAATATGTACTTTCATCTTGCTGATATTTTTTGCCTGGGTCTATCCTTCATTAGCTTTAACTCCCCCCACCGCAAGTCCCTCCACGTTATGGGTGTCCTTGTTGAACTGCAAATTCCAGGGCTCTTTCCAAAATGACTTTATATTGGGAAAATTCCAGAACCATGCACAAGAGAGACTAACTTTCTTTCTCCTGAGAGGAGCTGGGCTGCTGGCTTTCCTACTGGTAAGGTAGTGAATCTGCTTTGGATTTCAGTGTTAACTTCAAAGAAAGTGTCCCAGCTGCCAACTCCTACTGCCTGGCAGGTACAGTGCCTCGGAAAGACAGAAGGGTTCCTCAGACACCCTCTCTCTTAGCCCTCCTCTAGCACTTCCCCTCCTTCCCTCAAATTCTTCAAGTAGCATTTGCTTTGAAAATTTGATATGGAAGGAGCTGGGCTTCAGTCAAGAGCTCTAGTGTGGATATGACCTTAATAAATTAAATGATCTGTTCAGATCCACTGTCTGAGATATGTAATCAATGTTACAATATTCAAACAGAGGAAAGCCTTTACAGCTCCACAGTTTTATATGAACTATTCTCGAGTTGAAGTCCATAATGATCCAAAACACCGAGTCTCCTGCATGGCTTTTTCCTGGAACCTAAACACAGTATTATCAAAATATCATGGCCTGTCAATTGGCAGGTCTTTTGGGTATGCTTTAAAAAAAAAAGTAGAGGAATAAATTCCTTATGATTCTGGAAGAGCAGCCTGTTTTGCTTTTTTAAGGCTGCAGTTTTAAGGAGATACATTTGTGAAAATAAAGAGCTCATTTTTTTTCAGATATCTAGCTTTTCTAAACTTATTTAAATGTTTTGCTCTATTAGAATTTTACTGAGTCTCCCTTATTATTCAGTTTTTAAACTGTTATGTGTTCAATGGTTGTATGTTATTGTGATATTTTATATATCAAAGTCTATAAGTAAGTAACTCTTAAGAGAAGAAGTTTAACAAATCAATACCTCTGTTGTCTTGATGAGCAGTTTGAGTCAGGCACAAGCATTTCTCCAGAGAAACTGATTTCTCCATGGTTTTTTAAGTGTATGATTTTGATCTAGATTGCTTTGGATCCTGAGTCCCAGTTTGACATGCAGTTAAACGAATTGAAAACAGCCGGATCAGGCACTCCTTTGTATGCTTTAAAAGTCTTATGTTTAACCAGCCCAGAGTCCTATTAAAATCAGTTGGTAAATAGAAGATTAAATAGATAAATTTCAATGATCTCATTCCTCTGTTAGTTGTACTTAAGATTCAGTGTTCATTCCAAATCTGAACACACTGTCTGAAACATTTTATACTTTTCAAATAATAAAAACGAGTCATGCGTATATCTCATGGACGCATGAAAGGTATTCCAGTCAGACTAAAGACCATCATGTCCCATATGCCATATGATCATACAGTCCTCCCTGCCATATGATCCTACAGTCCTCCCTCCGCATTTGCTAGTTTGACCTTCGTAAATTTGATTATTTGTGATACACATGCTTCCCCTTCCCCCCTCCATTCCCTTGCATACCTCATCCCAGACTTGCAAGGCTTGTGTTTAAAATAGATTTTTTTTCCCTGTTCAGTGAGCAAAGCCACCCCACGCACTGCTGGAGACATGTCCTTTCTGCTCTGAGGCAGCCCATTCTGCTGTATAATTGTTGCTGGCTGGTCATGTGCTCTCTTTGCTCCTACTCTGTCCCCTCTTGAGGAATCTCCTTTCTCAAGATGGGGACCAGAAATAGAACAGGAGAGCTCAGCACTCCGCTCTTCCCCATCTGGGGGGAAAGAACTGGTAAGACGTTTATTGTGTCTTTTTTTCTCCCCCCACCCAAGGAGCACTGGGGCCTGAAAGAAGGGATAGGGCGGGGGAATTCTGGAGGAGAAGGGGAGGGGGAATTGGGGGGGGATTATTCATAGTTTTTCCACTTTTGTGAGGGTTCTGTGCCCTGAACCCTTGTGAATCTTGAGGATCCACTGTACTTGGAAATGATAATTAAAAAAGACAATATTAATTTGTTGTTAATGTTTGATAGGGTGGAAAATTAATTTATAATATCATTGTAAATGAGTTAGTGAAATCATTAGTTTTAGAGAAACCCTGGGATGTGTAGATGAGATATTTGGTTGTGGTTGTTGCCTACTATTTGCCCATTTTCTTCTAGGTTTCTTCCAAAGCGCTCATTTTTGAGGGGTCATTTTAAAGCTCCTTGGATTCCTTTTTAAAAAATGGTATTACATGGGCCACTCTCCAGGCTTCAAGGACAGCAGCTGTTCTTAGAGATATGTTATATGTTTCAGTTTGAAGATTAGCAATTTCCAAGTGAGTTCTTTAAGCATTGTCGGCTGGAACACCATCTGGACATGGTGGTCATTTCTTATTGTGAGTGTGGGAGGTTAAGGTCTTCCTCTTCTGTCATCACTCTTTGGCCTCATTCAACCTCCCCTGAAAACATTCATTCAGGCGTAGGTATCTGCCCTGTATTTTCTTCAGCACTGAAGGAAAAGAATCTACTCCGCTCCCCTGCGATCTCCTTCTCTTTCTTCAGAACTTCTTCCACACCTTTAGGTCTGACAGGAACACAGCTGAGCTTAAATCAATGGATTTACAGTCATGAAATGTTTAAACAGAAAAATATGAGGCTAGTTTTACTATGGTTCAGGCCTACCCGGTGATAGCACCAATATATATTTTTTTTGATATCAAATCCATTTGGCCCTTCCCTCTGCTACCAGCTCCACGTGTTTGTGAGGCCTCCGGACAAGCACGTGCACAGGCGCGGCCGGTACGTTTTGGCCATTCCATTCTCCACCTCAGGCAGGCAACACAAAGCCACTCCGTTGCTCCAGGGACCTCTCATGCAGACACCTCTTGCTTAAGCGCGACTCTTAACAAAGAGGTCCGGCCTCGCGCTGATAGTCTGACAATGCCAAGCTCTTTGCATATTGGCTATACTATTGTTAATGTCGCTAAGCCCAGCATGCTAAACTTGACCTTTCCCAAAGCTTTGTCCCGCTCCAAACTCGCATGGTTCTCACCGAGTATGGCATGACCTGTAGGCACAATTCACTGTATACGACCCGATTCCGAGACCACCTCAGATCGCTCGCCCCATCGGATTGCTCTGGACTTCCATCCCGCCTTGCTGTCGTTTTGTCTGACGAGCTGCCCTCAGCGAATCGCACTGAGCTTTCTTCCCCACCATCTTCCAGCTTTTTCAGGACTACGAGAAAAGGTGTAGTATCACCCATTTCCCCTGAAACTCCCATATCTAATTCCTTAAGTTAGCTGTGCGTGTTTGTGGTGTCTTCACTGTTTCTTGTCCTTTAATAAAGATATCCTTTTTGATATTTTAGAACTGTCTGACTTCTTGACTGACCTAACCCCGTCAACATTGGGGTACAAGATCCTGCTAAGTTACCCTGCCTCTTGCTAGCTTAGAGAGTGCTCCAGTTAATTTCCCCAACTTTGTTTTTGTGTTTGGTTCTTTGGGCGCCCCTCCCCAGACCCCAGAGAACAGGGTAACACCAGGAATCTGGAAGGAACATTTTATTACGGTGCATGTAGGGAAAGGGCAATAACAGAGGTCAACAACTGGCTCTGCACATGGTGCGCCGGCAACAGTTTGGGCTTTTGGATCATGGCCTGAATTTCCATGAACATGGGTTTCTGGCGAGGGTTGGGCTGCACCTCACAAAACTTGGTAGGAATGTTTTTGCAAACAGACTCACAAGGAGGATTAACAGGTCTTTAAACTAAGTTTCGCTAGGGAGGGAGACAATATTACTCAGGGCAAGGACTCGGAGAGCACAGGGGGAAAAGGCCCAAATCATTCTGGAAGAGTGAGTACAAGCGGCCAATGGCAGGAGGAGTAGAAACAATAGTACAGGACTTGCAGGAAGTGCCAATCATTCTTCTGCACTAATGCATCGAGTGTATGGGAAACAAGCAGGATGAACTTGTACTCCTAGTACAACAAAATAAATACGATTGATAGGCATCACTGAGACCCGGTGGGATGTGTCTCATGATGGGAATATAGGAATTGATGGGTATAGTCTATTTTGTAAAAATAGACCAAGCAAGAAAGAAGGAGGAGTAGCCTTGTATGTCAAGGATGTTTTCATCTGTGAAGAGATCCAGGACTTAAACCAGAAAGCCAGGTCAGGAGAGCATTTGGGTAAGAATTAAGGCAGCGAGAAACAATAGGGATATTCTGGTGGGGGTTTACTACAGACCTCCAACCCAGACTGAGGACCTTGATGATGCCTTCCTCAATCAAATAACTGCACATTCAAAGAGGAGAGATACAGTAATAATCCAAGATCAAATTCCCGGATATATGCTGGCAGTCAAACTCTGCCAAGACAGCAAGGTGTAGCAAGTTTCTTGCTTGTCTTGAAGACAACTTCATGGTCCAGAAAGTGGAAGAGGCCACAAGGGGATCAAATATTCTAGATTTGATCCTGACA
>CAOLHI010007012.1:0-20535 GCA_948474755.1 Ctenosaura bakeri
CTCAATACATTTGCCTTCTCCTTCCTCTTGAAACAGAACCAGACTAAGGCCCCTTTTTTAATGAGAACCTTGTATCTGATTTTGTCACAAGGTTTTCACTAATTAAATAAAAGTAAATTATCCGAAGCAGAGGTGAAAAAAAAAAACCCTAAAATTCATTTGTGTAGTTCACAACTTTTTTTCCAAGCATTCACTATAAAGTAAAAGATGCAGGATTAAATGTTTTATATTAGCTCTAGTACAAATAACGATAGCTAAACTTTTACCTCATAGCAGGCATACTTATGGAATGGCGAATAGAATAACTGCATTCCCAAAGCATGAGAAAGAGGAAAAAAAAACTATTAATACAATCTTGCTATTTAACTTAAAATAACAACATGTAACTAGATTAATTTCACTTCTTAAGTTATAATTTCTAGAACACACATTCTGGTGGAAGCTGTTTTGACATTTTCTAACATAAGATCTACGCATGTAAAAAAGGCTGATCGAGTTTCAGGAAAACAGTACACAGGATCTTCTCTTGCTAAGCTTAAATCTAATTGCTAGTCCCAACCAGGGTAAACTTCTTGAGTCAATGGGATTTAAAAGTGCTTCTCATTGAGCAACTCATTTAGATTGGTACAGTCTAGCTGGAACCAACAACAGACTGCTTTGCACCTTTAATACCTTAACAAGCCATAGTCAGTTGTTCCAGAATTGGGTAGACTAAACAGGGGAGGGGTGGGAATGCTGTAGCCCCCTTCCTTCCTTGCACATTTCTGTGAAAGGAGGTATGTACAGGTAAGAGGAGCTTATATGGGGAAAAGAGAAGGGTTACAGGGGATTTTCAAGAAGGGAAACAACTGCAGAAAAAAATGGGAAGAGGTTCCCGGGCAGTACAAGGAGGCATTAAGGACTTCACAATCATCCTTGAGTGTTGGATCACAGACCTAGCCATACCTGTTGATTGACACATAGAAGTTTCAAGTTAACTGAGATCGCATGGAAAAAAAAATTATTCAAACCAGGCCAATATTCTACATTTTAACTGGACACTATGTTTGTTCATTTGTCTCCTATTAGCAGTATATTGAAAAAAACAATTATCTACTAAATTAATGATTGCTTTAAATAACATTTGCTTTTAAATAAATAACAGACACATTTCAGGGGTTAAAAAATAAACATGAACAGGTTGCCGCCGCGTACGGAAGGTTCTTTATTTTGTTCCTCTCACGTCGTGCTTGGCTTGCTGTTTTTTCACGGTTTTACGGACTTTCGGACTGTCTTTGACCTCTCTTTCGGACCCCCCCCTTCGGTTTTCGTTTTTTTGGGAATTTCCCGGGTTTGGCGTTTCTTCGTCTTATGTCCGCGCTCTTTAAGAAGTGCGTGCCTGCGGCCGCAATTGCCCTCAACGACGGCCATAAGGAGTGTCTCTTCTGTTTGGGCAAAGTCCCACAACATCCGGATTTGGCCCAATTTGCAGGGATTTTACCCCGCAAACTCTTCCAACCGCTCCGCGAGACTAAAAATTTTAATTGTTGGGAAAAACTTGCGGGCGATAGACGAGACCTCCACTTCCAAGATGGCCGACAAGAAGACGATCACGCCATCGACGGTATCGGCGGCTGCCGTTCCGTCCACCTCGTCGGTATTGGGCTCGGTACCGGCGAAACGCCGATTTCGGCGTTACCGAGGATCCCGAAGTGCGGCGGCTGCCAAGTCAGCGAAGGATCCTCGACGGCGAGGAAGGCTAGGCTCCCCTTACGGAGACGCCTGCAAAAAAGCGCCCTGCTCCGGACGGAGGCAAGGGCAAGGAGAAGGAGAAGAAGAAGAAGAAGAAGGAAAAAAAGCGCTCCCCGGCTGGGGACGCTCAACCTCCTACCCCCCTCCTCCTACTCAGCAGCCTTCAAAAGGGCGGGGGGCGAAATTCCCTCGACCTCTCGGAGGATGAGATCGAGGACGTTCCCCAACAGCGCCCGGACTCGCCTGTGGCAGACCCTCCAACCCTGGTGGAGGAGCGCCACCCCCTCTTAGCCGTCGAGGTCGGCCGACCTGCAGCAGAGAGAGCCCTCTGCTTCTCCGGAGCGGCGTTTTACCCCCTTCAGGTCCCGGTTTTTCGCTCTTCCGAGCGTCCGGTGGCCTCGCCGCCTCCGAGGGAGACAAGAGAGGAACAACCTCGCTCGGTTTCCTCCAGATACACCTCGGCGCCTCCCTGGCCAGGTACGCGAGGGAATCTGAATGGAAAAAAACCCCCGGGCCCCCTATCGGTCGCATTCGCCATCGTACCGGGATCGGTACCATCGTGGCCCGAGTCGCTGGGGGGCCCTTCCCGGGGGTCCCGGTCACCTCGTCGACAGCGCGAATCGCGCTCGCCTAGAGGGGACGAGGCCGGCCGTCGACGCCGGGAAACCGATTTCCGTCGGACCGCCGCTCCTTCAGCCGCTCTCCCTCCCCTCGATATCATAGGGCGAGGGAGCCTTCACCACGGTATCGGGCGATATCGCCACCTCCTAGGGTCACGGCAACGGCGAGGGGCCCCACGGAGTCGGTGGTGACGAGCGGGGCTACGACGACGTCAGCCTGCCAGACTACCCCGGTCACCACCAAGAGGGTGAAGTCAGTGGTCAGCCATCCCAAGCGGGAGGGGTGGGCCCCCCCACCGCCCCGGCTGCGGAGAAGCCTAGGAAGGCAACACCTGCGGCGACTACGAAGGAGCCGGAGAGCGAGCGGCGAGAGGACTCACCAGTTTTCGGAGTCGTACGACTCGAGTGCGGAGTCTGAGGTGTCTGAGGCGGCCTCCCGGGGTTTTCCTCCTTTGGGGATTGGGGGCCCCTTTTAGATTTTTGCTCCAGAGGACGTCCACCAGTTCTCTGCGATGCTGCTCCGCATGGCCACTACCCTCGGCCTTAAGATCGCCGATGCGGAGCCGGAGGATACGATCCAGCCTTCTCCGTTTTCGAGGAGAACGCCCTTTCCCAGGGCCCCCGCCCCCTTCCTGCCCCGGGTATCCAGCCCGGGAAGGCCGCCTGGGATAGACCGGCCTCGGCTCAGCCGATACCGCAGCGGTTAGAACACCTCTACCAGGTGCAGAAGGATAACGCCGGTTATCTATTTAATCACCCTGCACCGAACTCTGTGGTCGTCGAGTCCGCGCAGACGAAGGGCTCCGGCAGGAACACACCACCCCGCCGGACAAAGAGGGCAGGAAGTTGGACGCCTACGAAAGGGGGTTTTCTTTTCACCTGCCTCCTTGCAGATCAGGCTGTCCAACACTAGGCTTGCCTCGCGGCATACCTGAAAAAGTGCTCGATCGCCTGCAACCAGCGAGGGGCGAAGGGGAGGACATCCGCCAAGCCTCCTCCCCCGGAAATGAGGCTATCTCCATCGCTGGGACCAGATGGCCTCCCCCCCGGCACGCAGTGGAGATCGCCTCCCGGGTCATGGGGGGGACCCCGTCGGCCTTCCCCCCATGCTTGGCTTCGACCGGCCGACATCCAGGAGGACACCAGAAGGAGGATTAAAGATCTCCCCTTCGACGGTGAAGGCCTATTCAATTCGTCCACAGACGAAGCTTTGGACAATCCCCAAGGCGAGACTGACCGCAAAAAAGATGGGGGCTGCAGCCGGCCACGCAGACCCGCAGGGCCTCCACCTTCCGACCATCCTGGCGACGATCTTCCACCTCGTCTTTCCCAGCGTTCGGCCCAGTCTGGACAGTCGAGACCGTCCTCCGGCTCATCGGCCAGACGCACGATTAGGCGGCGCCCGCCTTCGTCGAAGAAGTCCCCCCCGAGACAAAGTCTCGGTTTTGACGTGCCTGGCAGGACCCACCAATACCCACTCTTCAGCCTACCATCAGCGCTCGGAGACCGACCGACTCTCGCTCGACACCTAGGGGAAAGGGCAGTATGTCACTACGGACTCTTGGGTGCTTTCCATCGTCCGTCTTGGCTACGCCATCGAGTTTCCAATTTTCCTTCCTCGCGGCGTTTATTACTCCACGCCGTCGAGTCCGGCCCTCCTGGAAGAGATCCAATCCCTCCCCAAAAAGGGGCGATCGAGCGGCTCCCGCAAGAGGCCAAGACCACCGGCTTCTTCTCCAGGTACTTCACGGTACCAAAACCCCGACGGTCCCCTCCGGCCGATCCTAGACCTCAGAGGGGTGAACTACTACATCCGCCCCAAAAGGTTCAAGATGGTCACGATACCGCAAACCCCCCTTTTCCCACATCGGGGGGAGGGTTTTGCCTCCATCGATCTCCGAGACGAAACCCTTCCATATCGCCATTCGCCCGCAGCACAGACGGACCTCCGCTTCGCAGTCGACGACACCTGTTACCAGTACAAGGTGCTGCCGTTGGGTTTTTTCCCCGACTCCCCCAAAGGGTCTTCACCAAGTGCATGGCCCCGGTGGTATCCTACCTGCGGACGAAGGGCGCTTCCGTCTTCCCCTACCTCGACGATTGGCTGTTGGTGGCGTCCTGCAAACAGAGACTTTACCACGACGTCCACATGACGTTGTCACTCCTGACCCGCCTTGGTCTACGAGTAAATCCAAGAAGTCCCACCTCGAGCCGGCGAGGACTTGGACTTCATCGGGGCGACGCTCGACTCGACCTCCGCCAGGGCGTACCTACCAGAGTCTCGAGCACAAACCTTGATCCGGGCCGCCGCTCACGCTCGACGGCCCCGACGTTATCTGGAAACGTCCAGGAGCCCCCTTGGGTACATGGCTGCGACGACCGCTGTGGCATATCTCGCCAGGCTGAGAGCAAGACCTCTTCAACACTGGTTCGTCCGCAATTCGACCCCTGCGAGACGAAAGACACTCCGACTGCAGCTGCCGGGGGGACGCCCCCTTATCCCCCCCCGATGGTGGCAGTCGCGACGAATCCCCATGTCGGGGATGCCTTTCCAAAAGCCGACACCGAAGGTGACGGTAAAGACCCACGCCCCCCCTTATGGATGGGGTGCCCACTGCGGCGATCTCAGAGTCCGCGACAGATGGACCGACGACGAGACCGCTCTCCATATCAACGCGCTGGAAACTGCTCGCCGTTGGAAAGCCCTACGGGCGTTCCGCCATGCCGTGGCGGGGCGCACGGTCCTGATTCTGACGGACAACACCACCGCCGTCTGCTACATCAACAGACAAGGTGGGACTATTCCCCGACCCTGCTCGACATCGCGCTCGGCCTGTGGGAATGGTAAAATTCCCCCTTACACGCATCCCGTGGCGGTTCACCTGGCCGGGAGGAAAACACCACGGCAGACGCCCTCAGCAGGGACACCTCATCCCATCACGAATGGTCTCTCTCCGGAGAGGCGTTCAGATGGGTTCGGGACCGCTGGGGGGAACCATCGATCGACCTCTTCGCGACCAGGGAAAACGCGAAGTGTCGCCGATTCTGTTCCAGAGCGGGCCACGATCGGCCCCCATCGGGGACGCTTTCCAGTTTCCGTGGACCGGGGGGTCCCCCCCCTACGCGTTCCCCCTTTTTCCCCCTGCTCGGCCGGACGATATCGAAAATCCTCGCCGACCGAGCCGACGCGATCCGGTAGCCCCGTACTGGCCGAGGCAACATTGGTTCGCACCCCGACAAGCCGCGCGAGACGACCTGCTCCGGTTGCCACCGACACCGGACCTGCTCTCCCACTCCGGCGGCCGAGTTCCCCCATCCGGACCTGCCACGCCTGGGCCCCTCCATGCCTGGAGGATATCGCACTAAAGATCCCCTGCTCGGTACCGTCCCTCGCCCCGGCCAGGAAGGAACCCCCCGTCGCAACTATCAATACAAGTGGCGACGCTTCCTGACCTTCGCTAACGAGAGGAGTGAGCCGGTATCGCCCGCGGGGCTCCGACCGTCCTGCACTTCCTCCTGCACCTCCGGCAACAGGGCCTGGGGTTTTCCCTCCCCGAAGGTGATCTCTCCGGGGATCGTGGATACCAACCGCCACGATCTGCTGCCTCGGCCTTCTTCAGGAACGATACCGTTAAGCGGTTCCTGAAAGGACTTCACCCCCCCACCCGCCGGTATCGCCGCCGTACCGCCGTGGTCCCCTCGCTGGTGCTCTCGCAGCTGACGAAGCCGCCCTTCGAGCCGATGGCGACCTCGGATGACAGGCTCCTGACAATGAAAACTGCCTTCCTGGTAGCGGTGACCTCAGCGAGGCGAGCGGGTGAGATCACAGCTCTTCGTTCCGATGAGCCCTTCACGGTCTTCCACAGGGACAAGGTGGTCCTGAGACCTGACATCTCGTTCCTGCCAAAGGTGGTGTCCAGTTTCCATCTCAACCAGGACATCATCCTGCCTGCCTTTTCCCGAAACCCCACGACACCTTGGAGCGGCCCCCCACTCCCTGGACGTGCGTCGGGCATTGGCTTTCTACAAGGACAGGACTGCTTCCTTCCGACAGACCCGGATTCCTTTTTTGTTTGCTATGGGCGACGTCGGAGGGGCCTAAAAGTGTCCACCCAGCGCTTCTCCAAATGGGTGGTGAGGACTATTTTAACTGGCGTATGAGCTCGCGAGGAAGCCTCCGCCAGTCCTGCTTCGAGCCCACTCCACCAGAGCGGTGGCTACTTCTGCGGCCCTCCTGCGAGGAGTTGACCTGCATGAACTCTGCCGTGTGGCGACCTGGTCCCAACCATCGACCTTCGTGCGCCATTTCAGGCTCGACTGCCGGTCGCGCAGAGATGCCCGGTTTGGACGTGAGGTGTTGGCTTCCGTGCTGTAGGACCTGACCCGCCGTCCGACCGGTAAGCTACACAGTCTCCTAGTGTATGAAGGCACAGAGACCACGAAGAAGAAGAACAGGTTGCTTACCTGTAACTGTGGTTCTTCGAGTGGTCATCTGTGCCATCATACACACCCGCCCTTCCTCCCCTCTTTCTCAGGTCCCTGTAGGTTCTACGGCGGACGACAGAACTGAGGAGAGACCGTTGCTCGGCGGGAGGAGCATGCGCAGTACCGGCGTGGGGGAGGGGTTCCCGCCAAGCGAACAAGCTCTAGAAGTTTCCGAACGCTACCGCGCAGGCGCTAAAGCTCCTAGTGTATGATGGCACAGATGACCACTCGAAGAACCAAGCTTATCTGAAAACAGCTGCATTTTTTTTTTTTTTCTTGTAGAAAGGACTGAGCTACTTGGTTGAGTACTGTCAGGGTCTCTTCACATATCCAAAACTGCTCATGTGGTTCGTTTTCTTTCTTTTTTAATTATTTTTTTTTTTATTAATTTTTATTCATTTTCAACATGGAAATAGGAAGGAGAAAATTATATGTCTGTCTCTTTTGTCCATAAATATCTTTCTGTATAATTTGCCATTTAAGGCCATTTTAGGTCTCCCATTTCACTAGAGCAGCCTCTTCTTTGTCAGATGGGCCATTCAATTCTGCATTAATGTGTAAGAGACTATGGAGGACAGCTGGTTGTTTACCTTCAGGCAATTCTGTAGCAGACAAAGATTTAAAATCATGGTTTGTTCCATACCACATCAACTGGAACTATACTTCATTGTATGTGGGGGACTGTGTGCATACCAAGAGGAGGATAGAAGGCTGTGTGTGCTCAAGGCACAAGACTTCCTCACATCTCAGTTTCTTAAGCCAAAATATGATTATCCAACAACAATAACTCTATAATACTACCTAGTCTTAAAAAAATCCATCTGAAAATAATTCTACATATTTATATAGAATATATTTACGTGTTCATGCATGAACCTCTGAGGTGAAAATATTGTTGGGAGAAACACATTTTGAATTCCTTCTTTAGGTTCGCTCTGATCAGAAGTGCATTAGCAACATCCTCCATTCTACCTCAGTTCTATTCAGAGTCTTTAGCAGTTTCTACCCTGTTTACCCAGGTTGTGAAATCAAGATGCCAGATGACAAAGTTTCGAATCTTGTACCACAAAGGAGAAGCATGCTGTGTCCTTTTCATAAAATAAACTATACCAAACATGCATTAATCTTACCCAAGTGAATGAGACCTGGATGAGCAGCATAAGGAAACATTAAGAAGAATTAAGCACTAGCATATTGTTAGGAGAAACTTTTTTAAGACCTGGCATGGAATACTCAAAATCAGAAGTATTAGGACAACATTTATGTAAGTTTAGCCAATTTTGCATTAAATTGCTTTTTATGCATGCTGTAATGGGAGATTTGCAGATTATTTGGCAATTAATGGAGCTGTGGCCAATAGCATTGAACGGACTGGAAGTAACATGAAAGGTTCTATAGCATTCATGGCATGGAAGTACCTCATCTGAGTCCTGGAGCTAATATGAAGATCTTGCTTGAATAACTGGAAAGATAATCTCTACAAAATGGGTGGGCAACTTCTGGAGCCCCACCAATTTTAAAAAACTTTTGGGAGGTAGAATATTTTTATTTAGGTTTACTTCTTACTTGAAAAAGAAGGCTCATATTCAAAGCCGGGGCTAAACAAGACAAAATTGCCCAGAGGTGGGCCTTTTGAGTTTTTCTCCCCCAGTGCACTCAAAAGTGGATTTTTTGTCATGAGATTTGGGATGCTGGGTGCTCTTGAAGGCTTCAAAAAGAGTGCTGAGGGGTTCATTTGGCCCAACTCTGCTCTACAACCATCAGGTACATTAATGCTAAAAAATGGATAAGTACATTGGTCTCAGTTCACACAATCCTTTTTCCAGTTAAGGTTTCAAATTGGCATGACATTTTTCACTTGAATCTGAATATGTGCATACTAAGTGTTGGTGAAGCCGTGTACATCACAGTTGCTGGTACTCTTGTCACAAAGCTACCAGTCAACATGCTGAAAAAAATGTACATGGCAAGCTTGTTTCCACCAGCTGCAACCTCAGAGTGAGTTGGTGATAATAACATAATCCAGTTTGAAACTATCCCCCAAAGTACTCTCAATTAACCACAAGATTTTAAGTAATTCATGCCTGTTATTGAAATCTGCACCACATTTCACACACAATTTCATGTACACAGAACTGCTTAACATGAACAGTCATAGCTTCAAACTCTTCTATAGAAGTGGAATGTAACAAAACAACTATTATTATTTCATCTCTGAAAACTAAAGTAGTATCAAAGGAAATGTATCCAGCAAGGAGTATATGTTTATATCTATCTAAATAAATAAATAAAACAAAAGGAAGCAGGAAGGCAGCTTCAAAGTATTAGTCTTTACAATCCTTGTTACTGGTTCATTGTTTCAGCTCCATCAGATCAACTGCAACAGATGTAACTTAATGGTTTAGTGGGACCAGTTATAAGATTACTCATAATACCAGATTATAATGCAAAATTAAAGTATGGGTGATTTGGCAACGTTAAGAATGGTTTACTGTGAGGAGCCATTAAACAAGTACTGATCCTGTTGGTAACACAATAGGACTTGTGTGGGAATTTCAAGCAAGCTCCATAGAAATGGATGGAAGTTATGTAACAACAGAGACTGGAAGACTGTGACACTGACAAGTATAATTTGGTACAATATATTCACTGGTGATTTTAAAAAGTGACATACAAGCACAAACATTTCAAAAGGCAAAAGTCATGCAGATTTAAACAAGTTCATTACATGGACTCCTTGGTGATGAAATCCCTGACAAATTCTGAATTTAGTTGCTATTCAAATTTTGTCACAGAACAATCCAAACTGTCATCTGTTATTAGTTGCTACAAATTTCAAGAACACATACTCCCTTTAACAGATCTGAAAGTACAGTCTGTCTTGCCTAATCAAATTTCAATTATCTAGCTTGACTTCTTCACCATCATCCACTAAGGATACAGCAAGGCTCAGTATGTAATGTAATGACCATTTGTCATTAACACTGTATAACAAGTGTGTAACCACTTATTAATTGTTGTCTTATCAGCATCTTAAGTGCTAAGACCAGTACCACAGATCAAGTGGAGAGGCATAATAAAATGGTCAGTTGTACTCATCCAGTAAATGTTTTGCTAAATCTCCAGCTAGCCTGAATACAATTTATATAAAAGGGGAGTAAAACTCTTGCTCCAACCGACTCAATTTTGCATGCAACATCAAAAAGCAGATAGACTATTTCAATTTTGTTTCTGCATGCAACTGGACCTTTGGTTTCCTTCCCCTAGGGACTACTTGTACGTGCCCCCTATGTGTCAACAGTCCAGAAGACCAGGCTTTGTAGCAACAGAACCCAACAGAAAATCCCTGAAGACTTTGCTTGAAAGATGGCTTAAATAAAAATGGACATTTTACACTCTGGGATAATTTACTTGGGAGTTAGTGGCACTGAACTTAATGGAAATGATTCCTAAATAAATAAGTGCAGGATTGCTCTATAAAACATTACGGCAGGGAATGGCTAGTTTCCACTGGTTAAATGCTACAGATAATACTCCATTATTACCTCTCACTCCTCAAACATAATGAAAGAAATTCACACAGACAGCTACCAGTACAAATCAAATTACTGAATAATGGCCCTGCAGAAATTATATATAGTTCTGTCCAAACAGAGGCTGTGGGGAGGAAGGCATTGCTCTGCTGTGTCACACAACATCTGAACATTTAAACAATGAATGAATGAAATGAAACTAAGCTAGTTCAAAAATAATAAGAGCAATAGCTTATTTTCTCAAGTTTATCTGTTCATTCCCAGGTGACAACCAAACTGTAATCAGTTCTCCAGCTTTTCTGAGCAACTAGGCTCACACAGAAATTTCTATCAAACTACTGCTTTGGTTTATTTTTCTTTGAAAACAAAGCTTTAAAAAGATCAAGTGTTATCAGATACAAACTGGTAAGAGTCAGAAAGCTATTCTGTGAACACCAAGCTTGGACAAATCTAGTATTTTGTCAACACAGATCCTAATATTTTCACGCTCTTGGTTTTGCTAATTTGTTTTTAGTAGTTGAAACAGATGGAAAATTTTGCAGCATTTACCAAGTACCACAGACTTGTGCTAAATCATGTAAAATTTAGAAGGACATGGAAGCAAAGATGAATTTTTTCAAAATACAAGTTGAAACACACTTTTTCAAAAATGCAACACACATACAACATGCCAGTGAGAGACACACATGAAGCTGTTTGAGCCTGAAGTAGTCCCAAATTTACATTTCAGCAGGAGAGTGGGGAGGAAAATAGAGGAAGGAAACAGAGAGGGAGAGAAAGGAATTATAGATAATAGGGAAAAGAAGGAAATGACTACAGTAAGATCAACAAAACTTAAATGCAGTTCACAACTTGCTCTTTTTCCATCTGAGGATGAAGAAATTAAGAATAAATACCAACACTTGTATATGTCTAAAATCTACAGATGTAGTCACCCTTGGACCACTTGTTACTTCTTTGCAAGTCAACATGAGGTTTTCAAATACCACCAGTGGAAGGTGGATTGCAACCACAGGGCCAAAGCTGATGTGACTTAATTTGTGATTAGGATTTCCCATGTTTTCTATTTTATGAATCAGGAGTCTCACAACCATGTTTTAAAAAACTGGGAAGTAGATCTCTGCAATATGATGCATAATTCTTTAATCTTGAGCCCTTTTCTTCTGTGTAAACTCCTCCCCACTCTCAAATTTGCCATTAAGTCACAAAGTGTGGAGGGGAGAAGGTTGGGTAAGAATGAGAGAACAGATATGAATTTAAGGCAAATTGCTCTATAAGACTGGAAAGAAGAAATCCTTGCTACTAAACAACCACTTCTATTTCCAATACCAATAATGTCATATGAAGGAAACTGATTCCACTGTGAAGGACAGCTTTGAATCCCTGAACAGATCCACCTTTCTTTGTGCAGAACATTCTGCCAAAGGCAGTGAAGGGAGATACTAAAGATGCTGGATTGTTTAACAAAAGTCTTTATTACTGTTTAACGTTCCTTGGGAATTTGATAAAACAGTACAGTGACTGTATTGATGTTTCCAAGAATAGCTTAGAGGCAAATTTTTCTTCTTCAATCATTTCTGTCTCAAAGATTCCATTCATGAAAAGAATTAGGCTAATGGAGTTCTTCTGGTCCTGCTTGTGCATCTTAGTGCTATTTACTAGACGATCCCAACAAGTTATCTCTGGTTTCTCTGGCCAATTTACCAATACTTTAAATCAGGGGTACAACTTAATTAGTTATCAATTATTTCCTTTGTGATAAAAGGAAAAAAAGTGAAAGTTGGCTTAGCCATGATTCCACTTAATTCTCATAATGTTATGAAATAAAGAAAAGGGAAGAATGTAACTAAACTTCATCCTTTAATTCTTTTTTTTTTTTGTACCTCATATCTCCAAACTTCTTACTGATGACTGTTCCAACATTGCTGATAGCTGCTGTGGCCTTTTGCCCTGCTTGACTCAGAGTCTCTTGTGTCCTTTTATATCTGGAATTAAAAGACACAACAGTGTAAATTTCAATCTTAATAGAAAGATTCAGGCAATTAGGCTATAACTCAGGGAGCCGCCACTGCTATTCTTTAAATTCACTAACAAACTACCACTGCTGTACATTAAAGTGAGACTTCAGTATAGTATAGTATAGTATAGTATAGTAAATTCAATTGAGGAATACCAAAAATGCATCTCATAGTTTTAAAACTGCTTTTCAAATGCTTTTTGATCTCAACAGCTTTTCAGTGCTGTTAAAGTATACTAGATACATTCTATATATAATATGATTCTCATCCACATCAAAGCAATGAGCTGTAATGAAAATATATTAATTTTATGTAAGGATCCAGACAGAATTGCCAGGGGAAACACAAGAGAGGAAGAGCAATTATTTTCCTTTCTTCATCAATCCACCCACTCCATTTTGTTCTCCCTCCCAAAAAGGCTGCCTACATGATATAAACTACACAGCTACCTTAACAAGGATGGCTTGTTGCTTGGGGCAGGTGGGACAATGCCTTCACACATGTCAGAACAGCCTAACCAGATCCTATATCATCTCTCATGCTCAATTCCTCAGCAAGTCACTTGTCACTTGCACAGTTTTTTTTTTGGGTGGGGGGGTTCTGAAGAAAGACAAATTCCCAGTGTAGGTGACTGCTGCACATATATGGCTCTTCCCTGCCCTCCCCATCTATTCTGTGCACACTCAGATGGGAAATCTTCACTCACAGAGTCTAAGGAAGACAGGATATCTGGATGCTTGGCCCAATTACCTTTTGTTTTGTTGCTGTTCCTCAGCTGAAAATGACACAACCATTTGTGCCTCAGTGGGGCATCTCTTAAAGACATCCCTAACCAATCTTGTTCAGGGACACTGCTAGGCAGTACAGACCAACAGCAGCATTAAAAGCTGAGATTCATACTACTACATAGTAGCAAAATGCAGTGGAGTCTAGGCCCCAACACAAGAGAAACTGCTGCCTTGCAGTGCTGTTATTATGGAGGTACAAGAAGAGCCATTTTTTGTGTACCTAGCCCAGCTGCCAGCTAGCTTGCTTAGAACTGGGTTGAGACACAGATAAATCGATTTTTGGAGGAGCAGCAATAATAGCAACACCAACGTTGAGTCCCATAGCTGCAAGCAACTCAAGATCCAACAACCTGGTGCTACTGGAGAACAAATCTGATTTGAATGAGAACCATCATGAACTTCATAATCCGATATTTATGGGTTTCTATATATCTATTATGTGTGTGTGTGTGTAAACCAAGTTACTGCAAGATCTCTTTTGGATAGCTGTTAGACAAAGTTGCTTGCTTCTCCCTGCCACCATCATCCAGTGATTCCTGCTCCTCCTTGTTGTGATAGAAAACAGGAGGTTATAAATAAATAAATAAATAAATAAATAAATAAATAAATAAATAAAAAAAAAATCTTCTGGGTCACAGTGGAACTAAGTGGTGCTTCCTTTGCACCTGAGGGATGAAGAGGGATGATGTGTTGGCACCTGCAAGAAAAGCAAAAAAGAAATAAAAGGGCTTGAAAAAAAAAACTCTTGCTATTTCTACTTTAAAGGTTTCTTTTTTCTCTATCTTTGCTTTTGTTTTCCCCTTTGAAATGCAATTTACAATTCAAGCCTCCTTCTCCTTCAAGGAGAAGAATGGTGCTTTATGGAGCCAGGAATGAGAGAAGTAGGCAGACTGAGGAAAAGCTCTTACTGGTTTGGTCTCTGCCTGTGGGATTTTTACACCAGCATATTTTCTCCTGTGGTTAAAAACAAAGTGTGTGCTTCCTAGTCCTTTGTAGTAAAGCAGGTTGAAAAAGGTAGGATAACAAGCAGGAGCATTTTTACAGTTTGTTCTCTCCTAGCAGGCTTTGTGCCCGCTGTTAAGTATTTCCAGCCCAACTGACTTCTAATAATGAACAGCAGCACTGGAAAAATTTCTATGTCACTTAAAGTATTGTACTTAGAAGTAAACCCCATTGAATTAAACGGGATTCACGCCCTAGGTAGATGTGCTGAGGACTTGCAACCCTAGAATCCTTTGAAGAGTTTTCAGTGTGGGAAGCTTAATCTGCCTACCAAAGAGAGATAGGATAGAATTCTGCTGCGTCGTTTATCATAGTGTGCAAGATACAGGAAACAAGACTTAGCAGCAAAGTTCACAACCTAGTGTTGTCAGTCACCTAGCAACCCACCACAGTTGGCTGATGGAATGTTTTTGGCCAAATAGATAATAAATTGTGCAGGCTTGGAACAATACTGTACTGCTTCAGATCATCACACTCCCATGACATTCACTTGATGGACTCAAACAAATCACTGTCTTACAGCTTTTCCTATGACATAAGTATTCTTTGGACAAAGATAATATGGAAAACTATAATGTAACACATAGAGCTCCATGGAAGAAATCTAGAAGAAAAATGTGATAGTCAAGTAATGACAGTGATTTTCAGTCATTTTGTATGCCACAGTTATTCCTCAAGTAAATCTAGAAAGCAGGAACACAGTGAAATCACGGCAGCCATTAGGCACTTTAGGCATAGTACCTAGGACCTATGAAAATTTTAGGGCTTATGAAAATAGGATTTTAGGACCTAGAAAAAGATCCCTAAGTGGTAGGCAAAGAGTCAAATGCAAGAGTGCCTAGGGCCTATGGAAACCTTAATGCAGCCCTGAATGAAAACAGCTGTTCTTCTCTTAAAGAAACCACATAATGTTGAACACAATCCTCTTAAATTTGCACATGACTGCTTTATAGGACACACTTTGACTTGGTATGCTTACATTCTTCATCAAGACTGCTGAGTGGTATTAAATTCTAAAAGATTATTATTATTAATGATTTATTTAACGGAGTACATATTCACAGTCTTCTTCTGCTGAGCTCCCTTCTTGAAGCTCCCTGTTTCTACAAATGCCTTCGGAGTCAGATGTGCACAGGCCTTCACCATGATTAATACCAACCATTGTTCCCTCTCAGGGTTTGAAAACCATCTTTGAGTCTTTGGTTATGATGGAAATCCTGATTCTTGTTAAATACAGCTGCTTCTAGATTCATGTCTTTGATTTCTTTGCATTCTTCCTCCAAGGCTGGTTGTTGGTGCTTCTCTCCTATACCAACATTATTAGGGCTGGAATCCATAGTTTGTTTCTACAAGTCGCTGATTCTTCTACCAGTAAAAGGCAAAATAATCAACTTCCATAATTCCTCATTTAGCCCCTTCCCTCAAAATTCTGCTCAAGAAGACTGACACGGATGGAAATGACAAAAGTTCCTCCCCTTTTCTGCCAGCAATGCATGGACATCTTGCTAGGATCCAAATATATGGATACAGTGGTATCATTTTACATGGTGTTTTTCAAGGTAACAACAAAAGGCAGATCCCTCTAATGAGGAAACCTCCTAACGAAGCACCTCAGGCCAAATGCTGTGTCACTCTTGCATTTGACTAACAGCAGTTCTGACATAAGTGAGGAGATGACAAGACCTCTGGCTTATCAGTCACAAGCAATGTGCCAACACATGCTGCCCAATTACTCCTGTCTGTAGAAGGAGCAGCTATTCTGTGATTTGTTCATTATCTTGTCTAAATGTAAATACTTTGTCTTCTCTGGTCTGTTTCTCTTTCACCAAACCAGAGGAAAAGAATCCATGGCTTGTTTTAGGTTTTAGGTTTGTTTCTTTGGCTGCAGTCAATTTGCTTTGTCCAAAGAGGTACTTTGTAGAGGACACAGATTAAAAAAGTATGCTTAGAGACTGGGTCTGTCCCTCCATATACATTTTTGTCTCCACCTGCTTTTCACCTAATTGCTTCTGAATCTAGCACCTTAATAAGAGTTCTTTCTTGGTTTTCTGTCTACACTGTGATGACATTTTATGCACATATTATGTCCATACTCTACATGCCTAAGTATATCAAACAAATGCAATGAGTAAATATGAAGTATGCAGCATCAAATGATCATGATACTCTAGGACAACAAGTGGAAATCACAACTGTCCCCATGATGGATGGAAGGTATCATTTAATTTTCTAGAGGTCACAAAATAGGATTTCACATAAAACAATTACTGGATAATTGCAAACAACGGTGTACATTCGTCTACAACACACACTATACTGTAAGTCTGCCCATATTGTAACAATACGCACCAGTGCACATCAGCTGTTTGCATAAAAGAGCTCTTGGTGACAGGGATCATTTCTGAAGGTAATGGTCATCCTGGCATTGGCATATGTGCCTGCTACATATGTGGGGGATTCATTCCAAGAGCCTCCATGTAAAACAACAAATGTGAAGCTTTGTGTCCTATTATAGTTAATGGATGCAATGTGTGCATGCCCACTGACTACAATAGGATGTGACGCTTTGTGTGACCTCACATTCATGCATGTGAGGTCATGTGAGAGAAATGCCCACTGTACTTTTTGAGGACCTAGAAATTAATCCAAGTTAGTAAGAACCTGTGTGGTACATGGGAATAACTTGCCAAGAGCAAGGTGCCTATGATACCTCCTTTGTTCCCTTCAAAGGAAATGTGCTAGTGCATCCTAGGTCACCTGTTCATGGCAGATGCTTGTGAAAAAGTGACCAGACAGGAGTAGGAACACTTGAAATACATATGGGAGAGATTAGAGTTCTAGCTGTACTAGCAGGGGGAAATGCTAAGGCAAAAACGGTGCTCCTTTCCAGGCAGTTTGGGTCAATCCCTGGATATATAAGAATTGTCCACTGCCATCTTGGAAAATTTTCCTCTTTCCGTAGGAAATGCAGTCAAGCTCTTTGTCCTATCTTTCTGAATTTCAAGGAAAGAACAGGGTGGAAATTAACTAATTAACAGAAGAAAAGTAATTAATTTTGTAGAAAAGAACATTATTTATTTAACACAGAGAAAAGATGGCAGTATATCCATTGCTCATATCTTCCAACACACTAAAATTGAGATCAAGTGGCAGCATAGACTGTTTTTGTTAATTGCCAACAGGCTAGTTCTAATTTATAGTGATTCTATGAACAAGAAATCTCCAACAGCCAGGGTGAGCCGTAGCCCTGCTCAGATCCTGCATACTTATGGCTGTGGCTTCCTTTTTGGAATCAATCCATTTGTAGTGTGGTCTTCAGATCCCGTCTGATTTTAGAAGCTAAGCAGGATCAGCTCTGGTTAATACTTGGATGGGACACCGCCAATGAATACCAGGTGCTGTAGACTATATTCCAGAGAAAAGAGCTGGTAAACCACTTCTGACTATTCCCTGCCTAAGAAAAACCCGTGAAATCCACGGGGCTGCCATAAGTTGACGTGCGACTCAAAGGTACATACACACTTCATTTTTTCTTACCAGCGTCCACTTTCTACAGCATTATCTGCTTTTTCCAATGAATCATGTCATTTCATGAGGTTCCCAAAGTACAGTAGCCTCAGTTTAGTCATCTGGGCTTCCATTGAGAGTTCAGACTTGCTTTGCTCTACTTATTTGTCTTTTGGAAATCCACAGTATCCACAGAACAACCCTCTACTACCACATTTCAAATCAGTTGATCTCCTTCCTGTCATCTTTCTTCACTGCCCAGCTTTCACAACCATACACAGAAATCTGAAATACTGTGGGCATGGATGATCCTAACTTTGGTATTTAATGATATATATTTACATTTGAGACTCTCATCTAGTTTATTCATAGCTGCTCTTTCACCTTAGCCTTCTCCTGATTTAGCTTTGTTAACTACAAACCTCAACATTTGGTATTCCTTCCAAACCCTTGCCAGGGTTCTGCAAACATTTTGCAGTGTTTTACTACAGCCTCTGCTCCCCACATTTTACTACAGTCTCCATTTTGATTTTGACTGAATTGAGATACAGAAAATCTTATAACTGTTTCAATGTCTTCACCATCTGCTTCTACATTGTGTACTACAGACATACATAATTTCAGTAGTTAGCTTGCTGTGAAAGAGCGCTGATTGTATTTGGGGTAGGTACACAATATTCTTCTCTAGATTAACTTTACAACTTGTAGCCAAAGAGACTGTGCACAGTATCAACATTAGCATCCCTTGTAACAATCAGGAAAAGTGATCCTCTCCTTCCTTATACTGCACATTTTAAGAAGTATTTCTTGCTCTGAAAACTTATACAATCATTTTGACAGATTTTGCACCCAAAACTGCTGCATAATATGGAGCGGTTTGCAGGAACATGTTTTTCCATATGAAGCATCATCTGCTAGCTGTCTGCCTTCTTGTCAGCGCCAATTTATTCTTCCCATAAATGCTACAAAAGTATTGCACTTAACTGTACATAAGTATAGCACCTGAGGTGCTAATGCACCACCCAACTTATGAAGCTACTCTCATCCCATCTACTGCTCTATCCCATCCATTATGAGAGCTAGGTGGAGTTTCCATGTTCAGAAGGAGTATATTTTTGAACAAAACAGGGGACAAAATACAGAGCAATGCTGTTACTTCATGCCCTGTTTCTAAGTTTCCAAAAGAGAGCTGGATGGTGATTGATAGAAACAGAATGCTAGGAGCAGTATCTTACCCAAGGTAGTAAACTGAATATAACACAGAGGTAAGGTCTAAGCCTAACTGGGAGCAATTTCTTTACTTCCATATTTGATAAGTTATTATCACGTGAAGTGATCTCCCTCCCTGAGGCTTCCAACAAAGTGATAATTGAATTCAGATAGTATCACAAAGCAGTGCTGGGCATACAATATATAACTAACTTAAGAAATGTGCTGCAGCAAAGTAGGATGAAATCTTAGCTGGGTTTTTAAAAGTAGCAGTAAAATCTGTGGAGGAAAACTGTATCAATTGCTTTTAGCCATGAAAGCTGAAAACTTCCCAGAGTCTGGAAAGTATTTTTTTTTTAAACAATATCCCAATTGCTATGCAATCTCAGGGATTCCATGAGTTGTATTTCACAAAAAGAAAGAAACTTCCAGGCTCTAGAATCCTTGTACACAAGGCAAGCTGCCTTCTGATTATCATATCATGAGAGACAAATGAAAAAAAAGCTATCACCTCCATGCACCTCTTGATGGTATGAAAATGTTTGGCCGCTGGACTAGATGGCCTTGGTCTGATCTAGAACAAGCCTTCGTATATTCTCATATAGCACATATGTAGACACATTCCATAGTCTGGAAAGCATGTCTTTTCTTTATGTATTCATTTTCATTCCAAATATCTAAGTCAAATTCATATCCCTCCAAAGCCTTATGTATTTTTTCCTGACCTCACCTCTAAATTCATGCCCTCTTCATCTGCATATGGGGAAGTCACTGAAACATAGGCCAGTAGTGCTATATATTCAGGTAATCAGATTTGCATGTTATATCAAACAATTCTGTACCTCTTCCTCATACAAGCTTTCACTGCTAGCACATCATTGCCTGTAACTCAAATGAAGAGACAGAGAGAAAGCAGAGGCTACGGACAGTGTCCTGACAGTCGGTGTTCTACGACCAGAAGAGGAAAAGGATAAGAAGTGAAGGGCTAAACTGAGACAATATAGTGAAACAGTATAATGTGTTTTGTGCTTACCTGGTAAGTTTTGTTGCCTTAACATTCAATTCCTATGCTTCTTGCCTGAATTAATTGACAAATGATTTAACTCTTTAAGTCTTTTCAAAATATTGTGAGTATTTGGGCAATTGATGAAAACATGGGGCAAATTAGGGCTGGAAGAAAAACTCTAGTTGTAAATACCTATAGTAGTTTTCCAAACCGGTATTCACTACAGACACCTGGAAACAGTCCTGTGCATCCCACTAACATGAGACTCAATCTTACATTGCAAGGAATACACAAATAGGCAAATTGTGAGAATGCAGAAGTATTTGTATCTTCAGGTATACATTTCTCTTTAAGTATAGACTATGACAGAAAAATAAAAGCCTAAAACTAAACGGGGCAGTGATCTAGACCTTTGTCATTTACTCATTAGCAGTTTGACAGAGGAGAAATACATACCTGAAGGAATCTTGTTAAGGTTAACAAATTTAGTTATGGCTGTTCCTCTGTACTAACAATTATGTATTTAATAATTTAACTTCTGGCTTCAAAGTGTTGATGAAGATTTAAGTATGTAGTAATGAAGATACAAAGATGGCTTTTCTGGCAAAATACTGCATACAAGTGTACAAAATGAGC
>CAOLHI010007013.1:0-19786 GCA_948474755.1 Ctenosaura bakeri
TCAAGCCTACCGGACACTGCATCAGCCCCTTTGGAACTTCCGTGGCCTCTGAGGAGTGCTCCTTTCAAGCCCCTCCCATCTCCTTGGAATCGGCAAAAACAAGATGGTGGCCTGAATCGACCCTTTGAAATACAGCCACTAGAGCTGCCTTTTTTAGTGCCTTAGAAGAGCCAGATCTCAATCCTGACTCCTCCTTTTTACCTTTTGCATCTTTCTTGGTAAGTAACACCACTTTTTTAAACTTACTGTCCATCTTATCAATTTTTTTACTGCTGCATACAGCTTGTACTTCCTCTAACTCGCTCTCACTAGAGGAAACAAAGACTTTTCGGAGTGCTTCTTTTTTGTCATCCTGAGAGACTTGCAGATTGGTAGCCATCTGGGATGATTTGCCTTTCCCCTTTTCTCCTTTCCCACACTCAGAACCTCGCTGATCCATGGGTATCTGAGACAAGGCAATTTTTGCGCTCTCCTTTATTCCTTCCTCAGAGCCTCGTGGAGTGGCGGGCATCTGGGAATTTATCTCTTTCTGCAATTCTGGCATTTTGTTTTTAAACTCAGCTCCTTTTTCCTCCATTTTCTTTTCCATACTAAACTTAACACACCAACTTGTTGGAGAAGGGCTAAATCCCCACCGGTTCACTCGGCAGGTAAAAGAAAACTGTTGGAGAAGGGAGGAATTCTAACGGTTGTAACTGAAAGATTGAGAATTCCTGCCTGTTCTGGTTGGCACATGGGGATAAACCCAAACGTAGTGGATTTCTCCTCCATGCTATCCTGAGAATTTTACATCAATCCATCATCTCTATACAGTGTGTGAATGGTGAAAGTCCTGATTAATTCTCTGATACTCCCAGCCATCACTGAAAAATATCTTCATTCATTGCAATGTAACTTGTCTGCAGAGTATTTAGAATGGTAAATTGTGGATGTGTTGTGAAAGGTGAGGCAGCTGCTTTTTATTGTGACCTCTCCCATCCCGATTCTGATGGACATTGATGTCTGTAGAGAGCAGTGGCTCTTTCTGGAATTGTGACATTTTGTGTTGTGTAGTATAACAAATGAGCACTTTCATAAGCTGCGTTTCTAATTGTGTGGTGAGCAGATGCGTGCTTAGTATGTTTTCTGCAATAGTCAGCTTGTCCCAGAATTGAGTTCAGTGTGAATTTTGGTGCTGACTTTAGAGATCTGGGAAAGGGGCAGTCGTTGCAGTTTGAACCTCAGAGGAATAATAAATGTGAAGGAGACAAAGTGAGTCAGGAAGTGATACCCATTAAGGCAAAATGAAATAAAGTGTCCTGTTGCATAAAAAGCAAGATTCCTCTTGACTATGAGCAGCATAAGAATACAGCTGTAATATCAGTTGCTGTTGCTTAGTCATCCAAGGCTTCACACAGCAAGTCAAATAATAACAAGACAAATGGTAAATACTCTGGGACATCTCAACCAACAGTCTCTGCAGCGCTCCTGTAATCTATTCTATCGAGAACAGAGCTTTCTCAATGTGAGGGACTGGTTGCTACTGTAAATGCATTTCCACACCATCGACCACATACTGAAAGTAAGTGTTAGAGAGGATTGAATTCTTCTACAGAGAAAAACGTGGACTGTTGACTTCAGAACTCTTAGTTTTTATGGTGAGGGAGATGTAGGAGGTGGGGTTTTTTTACACTTGGCTAAATCGATAAAGTCCAGCTGTGACTTTATGAGGGAAAGAGTAGATGGTTTCTGCTGCCCTGTCTGCCTTGTGGGCTGTTGCATTATCCACATTAACATCCTGTTCATTCCTCCCAGTCTGCTGGCCGATAGTGCAAGATGGTTCAGTTACACCTTCCTTCCAGCTGCCCTTTTCACCATCTTCACATCCATCCTCTGTTTTTGTACCTTCAGTAATCATGAGACCTTTGAGAACTGCTTTCTTGCTTACTGTAATTGATGTGCCTTTGTGGATACACATATTGTTTGATACAACACTTTGGCGTGGTTTTCTCAAGTATGAAGAAATTTACAAGCAGGGTCTTGATGTTTCCTTTTCCTGGATACAAAAATATTAAACATATAGCTTGTGAGCACACTGTGCACTTAGCACTTTTTGCTACCAAATAGAAAGATCTTGATCTTTCTGTAAACAAAGTTTCCTTGTCAACTTGTAAACTGTAAGGCTGATCGGTACTTCAGCTGTCCTCTCTCAGGTAGTATGGCCAGGTCCCTGGTTCAAAACTTGCCACGGGCATTAATTCATTGGGTGCTGACTTTAAGGATCTGGGGAAGAGAGACAGTCATTGCATTCTAAACATCAGAGAGATAATAAATAGGAAACAGCTTCTGTAAGGTTAAGAGATGCTCACTGCTCTGTCCCATATCTGGCTTGTGTGCCAACTATTCTTTTAAAATGCCTTCCCCCCAATTCATTTGCTGGAATATAAAGGAGGACATCATGGTACTGAAACCTGTGTTGCAACTCCATGATGTATATGGTTCAGATCACTCTGGCTTGGAGCCAGAATTCTGTGAATGGCATTCTGCTCATGGAGTGGAACATGTGGGTTTCTCCTTCCCACCCATTGGGGGTCCTTCACAACAATACAGGAGGTGCTGCATCTAGAAGATGAAAAGGCAAAAACACTTTACTACTTCTCTTTAGCAAAGTGTCTGCTGAATCGAAGCTCCCTTTTCGTACATATCCAACATATTGGGTACATTTCAGTCATAGGCAGCCAAGTTAGTTTCATCAGAGGATGCTGACTCTCTGTGTGGAAGATCCTTAAACTCACAGTTTATTTTATGCTATTTGCTCTGTCACCTGCTTCCCAGTTCTCTTCCCTGACCTTTCAGGCCATGGTAAAAATTAAGTGAAATGAGTGGAATTTTAAACAGCGTTGCACTGTGGAGCATTTAGAATTCCAACCAAATAGGTATTTCAGGATATTGTATTCCATTCTTCTTGTCTCCTCCAAGGAGATTCCTCATTCTGTGGCCACTATGTATGCACAGCCTTTGTTGAGCCATTTGGTTTCTTTTCCATTCCTCCCTTGGAACTTTTTTCACCACTCCCTAAAAATTTTTTTTTCTACAACACTTGTGGTTCCTGCATTTTTGTCTCTGTTTTTTTTACCAGGTCATAGCAATTAAGTTTGCTAGTATATACTAGTGGAACCTACAACAAAATGTTATAGTGTGCCATGCTTTTTGTTCATGGTTCCTGCTAGCCCTGCCCTTTTCCAGGATACTCTATTCCTTTTCCTTTCACCACCAAGTTTCTGTTTCTCTCCACATCTCCCCAGAAATTAGTCTGTAAGCATGCCATTGCTAGAGAATACACTCAAATCTTCATGGAGCTCTTTTTTATTTCTCTTCTTAGGTTTCCTTTTCAAAAGGGGTTTTTAGTTTTTTGGGGATTTTTGACAACCCAAAGCCTTGCCTGCTTCTTGTGTATGGATGGTGTTATTTTCGCTACAGAAGAATCTACTCCAGAGAACTGAGTTTGCTATTGCTATATTGGATAGTGGTTCACAAGTCACCATTACCAAGAGTGGACAGCTGAAAGATATATCTGACTAGAACCTAGGCTCAGTTTGGGTTTTTTTTTTTCTTTCAGACTAGCAGTTCTGTATTGATGTATGTAATCCTTTCTCTGCACAGAAGTCATCATTTTAATCTCTCTTGCCTGAACAAACAACTGTTCTGTGGCCAGGGGGCTAATGCATAGTTGTAAACAGATAAGTGTTTTCATTGTCTGGATTAATCTCCACTTGCTGTCATGTCACCATTTGCTGACTTGACCGGCTGTGAGCACAGGAAGAAATATTTGTCTTTGTCAGGTTGTTTCCAGTAAACACTGAATGGCATATTGTACTGGGTACATGGTCAGCCCTTTTCAGGTTTATTGAGACAATGAGTCTGGATCAGCTGGCCAGATAAAGTGTTCAATGTGCCAGATTGCTGTGATCATCAGTTTTTAGCAATCATGTCGCTTCCCTTCATTGCTGAGTGCCAGTGATGCCATCAGACCAGAAGTCTGCAACAGTATAGCTGCGTTTGAGCATTTTATAGCAGTCTCTTAAAATTTGGTTCTTAAAATGATCTCAAGTTAAATTGTCTTAATTTAAATGTTGGTGCCATAGGTTTCATAGAACAGTGAAAGTGTGCCCCCTATGGATTTATCCTAGGAATTGCAACCTGGTTTTTTAAAGTCTGTTTTTTACATTCATATGTTGTATTATGTGTGTGGCCTGGAAGTGTTGCCTTCACTAAGGAAAGAGGCAGGTTTACCTTTTTGGCCAGTATTTACATTTTAATTTCATTATTTCTGAAGAATGAATGTCCCATCTCTTCTAAGAGAACACGTGACGTATTCATTTATGGAGCTCTTTTGTTCGGAGACGGAAATTTTGTGGACAATTTGAGTGGCAAAGGTATTGTTAATCCTGAAGGCTTTGAAGGTTGAGTGAGACTGCTGCATACGAAGGGCGTGGACCCACACATGAAAACAAATGCTAGTGGACAAACCTCTGTAACTCTGGTTACACCTCCTTGGAAGCTGCAAACTTATCCAAATCACCTCACAGAAAATGCATATGTAATCATCTCAAATCAGAAGTCAGTTAGTCTATGATAATTTTGTTATTACATTTTATTCTGCCTTTTCACTAAAGAAAGCACTCAAGGCACCCAACAAAGTGCTTCCTCTTCAGTTCATTCACAGTGGTATAAAAAATACTAAAAAGAAAGGAGGAGGGCTGGTAGATTTTCATGAGTAACAACTTCTGGGGAAACTTTTGCAACAACATGGGGTTTCAAAAATGTGACAAGAGAAAATCAGAGGATCACCTTATATCAAATTTCTCAACTCCAAACCTGAGTCTTACTGCAAAATTTAATTGCTTCTCCTTCAGTTAATTACTCTGCTCATCAGTATCTCCATAAAACAAAGTATCTCCATAGATACATACTGAGGAAGACTTAAACAGGGGAAAAAGTATGTGACACAATGGAGGGTGAGGAGACACAGAAAGATTGAAAAGGAGCATAAAAGGTCCATGCAGAAGCTTAATTGGCATGTGGGGTGGGGATATTTGCATTTCGCTCTATACCTGTGCTTCACTTGAAAATTGTCCCCTGGTGGCCAGTAATGTATTATTCAGAGCTTGGAGGAATGTATCTGCCGTAAGAAATAGATTCAGTGCTGGGACCCCATCAGCTGGGGCTAAGCAGTGCCCCAGGGCTACATGACTAATAGGGTTAGGTAAAGCACATCAGTCATCCTGTGCTTCTTGGAGGAAGCATGATGTGTGTCATATAATTTTATATATAATTTTATTAACATCATTATGATTTTCTTACATTTATTCAAATTCAACCCTTTCCCATTATGTAAAATGGTATCAAGTAAAAATGTCAAGGTTTATGACATGTCTGCCTAAGTACAATTGACTTTACTTGGAGTTGGAAGCCAAAAAATTGAGAGGATTCTGTAATAAAATTCTGCAGGTGGGGTGCTGCTATTGAATCAAGTTATTGTTCTGCACCTTCAAGTCATTTCCGAGTTATTGTGACCCTACCATAGGGTTTTCTGGGGGCTGACAATGTGATATGGCCATTGTCACCCAGTGGGTTTCCATGGCCAAGCCAGGAATTGAACCTTAGTCTCTAGGGCCACGGTCCAACACTGAAATCACACCAGGTTCGCTCTCTGAAACAGTTACAGACAGTAGCAATTTCATATTCAGGTATCTTTTTCAAATCTTGGATTTCTTAGATTTGCATTGAGAAAAATACTTATGTTCTAAATATGTTGGCCCTCTGATGGAGAGTTGTTGCTCAGCCTTACTCCTCTTTCAAGTGGATCAATAGGCTCATAGTTTGGTAGTCCAGCTACCAACAGACACAAAAACAAGTGATAAGATTTTAACTCTTGCAGTAAGAAGTATTTCTTTTTGTCAAATGTATCGCTGCTAGGAATACATTTAGAAACTGGCATGGGGGGGGGAGTTATCTGTGAGCTAATTTTTAAAAAATCATGTGGCCTTTACGAAAGAGTACCCAGTGGCTTCCAGTTCTTTTTCCCCATCATTGCAATTTTTGCTTCTTGTACCTTTGGAAAAAATACAGATTTACAAGAAGAGAATAACATTGCAGGACTAAGTAATCACAGTAGGCATTCAAGAGCTGTAGCTTTTCTCAGTAATTATTCAAGAAACTAAAGTTTGTTTAAGTGATGACCTTGAACATACTGCTTAGAATGCTGAGGTACCACTGAGAATACTTTCAATGTTTGTTTTTTCAATTACGCCACAGTATACATGTAAGGTAAGAAGGGAACCTTCATCTTTGTGTGCTACTGCGTAATTGCAGATACTCCGAAAGTATTCTGAAAACCTTGCACTGTTGTAAAGTCCATTATGATAATAGTATTTTTCTTTCCTCTAGATACATCCAGTTATTGATCAAGTTTTCTCATTTTCTGATGTTCCCAAGGCCTTCCGGAAGATGGAAGAAGGGCACGCCCGTGGAAAAACAGTGATCAGTGTAACTAATAAAAAATAATTACCTGTTTGTACTCTGATTTCTGTGAAATTTCTTTAGACCTGTTTGGCAGTTGAAAAAACTTTTTGGTTCCTTGGACCCTTAGTGTACTAAAGGCTTTCAGAATATAAAGTCCTGTTACTGTAGCAACGTGCAAATATTACCTGGAAACGTTTTTGTATTCGTTTTGAGAGTCATGGGTTTACCACTGTCCTTTTTCAACAGTAGCCCTGTTTGCATGTTCCTCTACCTGTTTCGATGAACACACAGTGGGGAAGCAGGGCTGACTGTACAGCCACATTCCTGTCAAGGTCAGTGCATGACTCCATGTCCTGGCATCCACATGTAGAGTACATCTGTTTGCAGAAGTCCCATGCATACACCTGTGCAGGCCTCTCCTTTGCAGGCAGCCATGCTGAGATAGGTCACATTGGGGAGGGGTAATATGGCATGGCTCTGCTCCCCCTTTGAGCATTCTTTATGCCTGGATTGGGCTACTGTTTGGGGGAAAGAAGCACTGAAATGTGTAGCCCATACTCCCTTATAACATGTAGTTGGGCTTTTATACAAGTTTGATATAAGGGTGCTTCAAAAATTCCTTTTGCATTCTTTGAGAACTTTGGAGCAGCTATGTTGGACTACAGTTGTGTGTGGCTGAACATTTTGGCACCACATTTTTTTAAAAAAAGTAATACCCTTTTTCAATGGCACCATCCATGGAAACATTTTGGGGAAAGTGTGATAGATTTATGACAATGGTTGGTATACTTCATAGGATCACCAGCTTACTGTTCCTGATTTCACTCTATCCCCTGGACATTATGCAAGAACACTGAGCTTTAAAGTAAAACAAAATGAATGTCATCCAAGTAATATTTATTTGTAAAATACACATGTTTATGCAACAGTTGGGACACAAAAATGCTTACTGTTAAGACCCATACCTTAAAACCAAACATGTTTTCTGTATCAAAGGAATAGGCAGCATTTTCTTAAGAAGAACTGGAAAAAGTCACTGTAGCAAAACATTGACTATTGCAATAATCTGTACAGCAGATTGGAGTGGTAAGGGGAAAACCGGAACTTTTAGACTGAGGGCACCATTTTTGTAATAAACAATGACAAATTAAGAAAATACAATGGTACACCACAAGTCGGTGCAGAACTGTTCAGAACCTAACATTTTCAGAACACCAGCCTGATCACTCTAAACAAGTAGTAACTATTAATAAGTGGCTTACATAGGAACATTAAAACATCCTAACAGTAGTAGCAGAGTAATCTTTACAGTGGAAGAGACAACTAGAGGAATACTGCAGGAGCTAATCTACATACCTTGTATTTTTGCCTTTTCTCAGAAAAGGCTTTAGCTTAGCTAGAGATTCTTAAATAGCACACATTTATTGCCACTGTTTCAATTATGTTATCTTCTCCACTACTGGTTGCAGTATGAATGATTGTTTTGTTTTGTTTTGGTTTTGCTGGAATCTTTTTTGGACCTTCTAGAATTCAAAAGCTATATTCCCACTTCCAGTTTATAGTTTGTGATTGCTGAGACTATTGGATTTTCCCAGCTTGTTTAGGGTTTGTAGTTCAGCAGAAATACTTTGTTGTTAAATCTGCTTTCACATACCAGCAAAAAATGTGGTAATATGGTAGAATTCAGAATAATTACCAGTTCCACTGAACATAAACTCTTAGGAAGATCATTGGCTTTTCAAATACAGCAATACTGAACATTCATGGTATAACCAGCAGCACCAGTTTTCTTTAGCATGAATGCAAGAAGAGAAGACTATAAAGCAAAGGAAAACTAGAATCCTAATGAAATTACAAAAGAACCTAACACTGAAGTAACTGAGGACAAAATCAGGAGCCTAAAACTTCTGTGCAAATGCAGGTAGCAAGTTTCATATGAGCTAGTCCAGAGCAAAGAAAGGAGAAGCAACCAACCAACTATTTTCTTAACCAGTTTTAAAATTCATGCACTTTGTTATATAGTTCTCTTTAAATTTAAAAAAACATGAACAATTAAAATATGAAAGGAAGGCATTTACCACTTAATAGACAATGTCTATAAGCTTTGTACGGGGAGGCAGCTGAGCAACTATGTAATAGGTTCTGCTTAAAATCTGGAATCTGATTTGGCAGGAACCTTTGATAATGTATTTGTGGTTTTATATCGTTGACTAGCCATCAAAGATTTTAATACATTTACTTAACCTACTATTACATTTAGTCATAATGCTGTACTTTCCTTTTTTTAAAATCATCTGATATGTTCTGGATGATTTTATGAGTAAACAGTCTGTTATTTTGCATACAGCTGGAATACTTGAGGTGAGTTTTCAGTAAAAACATACCAGTGCAAAAAAAAATAACAAATAACAAATTCATCATGAACCCTACAGTAGAAGGAAACAACTTTGCAACAACTTAAAACTGCATAGTAACATGCATTCTGACTTAGTAATTATTCATAGATGTAAAGTAACTGCTGGTGATGCATTTTAAACTTTGTAGTGAAGAAAAAAAATGAACTTCTGTGGGAGGGCTAGGTAGCCAGAATAAGCATACATAAATAGATAGAAGGCTGACAGAACCATTGGCCCTCAAACAGTTCAGCTTTCATGAGGCTTTGTGCATGACCTGGTCACTCCCTTCATATGGGGAACCTGTATGGTAGCTACATATGCGGTGGTGTTGGGTGAAAGATGTATGACAAAAGGGAACAGGACCAGCAAATGTAGGTTTGCTTCCCTGTCTTGTGCAGTTGGGAGTCATGCAGAGGGCATCACTCCCATGCAGATGTGTTAAATTCTGTGGCTGTTGATGTTTCTCAAAGTCACACTAAAAAAGCACTGCCCTAACATCTTGTCCTTTGCCATTCTTCCTATACTGTCATTCTCAGTCATGTACTTCTGAATTAACCCCCTGCCATTTTTAGATGACCACTGGTTCCCAGTGCTGTGTTGGTTTGTCTTCACTGGCTGAACTGACAATGAGGTGGTTCTGATCATAATGTTTTCCTCCTAGAATAAAAATAATAATAAGAAGAAGGTGGTTAATGATTTCAGTGGACAATTAGAAACCTAAAGACAGACTATTACAATGCCTCACTGGGCTATGTCTAACATTTCAGGTGCTGCCTCTTTTCCATTCCTATATTTATTTCCTTCACATAAGATGGCACTCTTGATCCTATCCATTTTAGCCTCCACTTTGAAATTGTTGCATCTGATGCCTATGGATCTGTGATGCTTCAAAATATACACAAAAACTCTCCCAGGGACCGGAGAACTAGTGCTTCATAGGAAACGCTTCAAGAATGGTCTGCTCTTGCCTGTATCCTTCTTCATGCGTGTGCATGCACGTGCGCACGCACACACACCACCACTACCACCCCTACTCCTGGGCTGACTGAAAATAACATTTTATACTCTTCAAATATGAATGGGCATTCCTGGTTGTTCACAGAAACTGTGCTTCCAGTTTATGATAGTTGAATTATACAAAGCATATTTTAGGGTTATGTATTACATTCTCCTTTGAGAAAGACTGGGAACTGTCTCATGCTGGGAATAGATCCAGTTTGTGGTAAGTTTCCTTTTGATAAGCTTTCACAGCATTTAGTAACAATATAAAGAGACACTTCATGTTGAAGGAAGGGAGACTGAATACAACAAAGTTATTTCTGTGTTTAGAGGTATCAGTTTCCTGAACACTAGCTTAAGGTGCAATCCTGTACAAACTTACCTAGGAGTAAGAGCTGCTTGGGTCAATGTAAACACATAGTTCATGCTGTTACTGTAGTAATGTACTGTGTCCTCAAGAGGGCATCATACTCTACTAGATCATACTAATGCTTTTCATTTTGCTTCAAGTTGCCATGAGACAAGCTGATATTATTAGACTAAAGATGTCAATATCCTGGCATATCCAGATATTACTAAGTAAATATTTATTAACTGGAGAATAATGTACTGAACTGCCTTGATACAAGCAACAGATAAAACCTACTACATTTCTTTGAAAAACAGGACTTAAAATGATTTGTGCTTTCAATGTCTATTCATATGCAATTATTCAGGGGAAAAAACATCTGATGGCCTATGATGAACGGTAACTGCTCAGGGATGCTCTGCCTCTATAGAAATAGACATACCTACTATATATACAAAATGAATACTGCTCAAATGTTCAAAAGAAGATAGTCACCGATATTGTGATATACTACTCCCTGTTTTGTTAACGTACATGCTGACTGCAAACACAGCAATGCTAGCAGCTCATTCGGGAAGCTTCACTCCAGAAATATTCATAATTTACACCAAAAAAGTTCTTACCTTTAATATCTAATACTAAGTGTGGTTTCATTTTGCTATAGATTCTGCCATCTGGGTCAATATTCCAGTTTTGCTTGTCCTCATTCTGCTGAAGTGCCAGGCCTAGTTTTGCACCAGGAGTGATCAGATTTCCTACAATTGTCAAGCAAAAGTCCTCTGCCATCTGTGTAGTTAGATAACATCAGTCAGAGTCTTGTTTTTACCATCATACTAGTAAATGTGCATATTCATTGGTAAAACTGTGAATATGGTCATCTCAGAAAATTAAAGAGTTTCTAGTTATATCCTTATACACTAAGAAATCAGCTTCGAAAAGTTACTTTTTTGCATTGCAACTCTCAGAATAACATATGCTCTCTTGGGTCCTGAATAAGAGGAAAAGTGTGCTATAAACTGAAATAAATAAATAAATAAATAAATCAGTCACCATATCCAGTGGTCACATTGGCTGGGTGATTCTGCAAACTGAAGTCAACTCCTCCTGACCCCCCCAAAAACCTTTACCTTATAAAAAAAAAATAGAAAGGGAATAGGAGCGGGGGAAAGGGAATGTGGCAATACCTTTAAGACTAACTAGTTTGTATTTTAGCATGAGTTTTTGTGGATATGAACCCACTTCTCTGTACTGAGTGGTATTAAGGCCTCAGGTATAAAGCATATTTATACAGCTGTAGGAGTCAAACCGTATGTAGTATCATCCAGAAAGATGCAAGTCTTAGATTTACAGTAACTCTTTACAGTATTCTATTAATACTGTTTCATGGCTCAGTTTGCCACACAAAAGAGGAGGCCTTACTAGTAGGTTCCAAAATTTTCAGAACTCAAAGACCAACGTATCCTAATTATTTGATATGCAAAATATCCTGAATTACAAACATGGGGCATCTTGATACACATTCTCTTCCCACCAAAACCACTTGCTGAGCACCATTGCCTTCTAAGTGAATGCAAACAATGGAGCTCTGTTAAAGTAAACATATATGACTATATCAACCTGAGTGAGACAGTCAAGTGATTCACCTAGCCTATTCCCCCTTTCCAAAGATATGCTACCTGACATGCTTTTAACTGCAGGAGAGGGGAAAGTGAGGCTTGTGAGGCTACCAACCTCTTTTTGCACCTCCCAAATCTCCCTCATTGCTCCAAAGATCTTTGGACACACACACACATATTGTTTAAAAATGTTTTTGTTGTAAATGCAGGTGATTAGCGAGTTCTGTATAGACTTTACCCACAACCTACCTCCATGGCTAAAAATTGGCCAAAAATACAGGTAGGGGAAAGAGGAAGTGATTTCTAATCAGTTCCAGACCACACATTTCAACTAATTTCTGAGGGAATTTGCAGGTAAGGAGACTTACTTGGGGAAGACAGCATTTGCACATATACACACTTTCCCTCTCATGCACAGTTGTATCTCCATTTTAAGAAGAGATTCCAGGGGCTAAAACTTTCTTTGTATAAAGCATGTGCTTTGTTATTGAACTACGCCTTCCCTGACACTATAGAGATCCAGGCTACATGAATTCAATTAACATATGAAGGGCAATAAAGCTATATTGCAGAGCACCCCTTCAATGTTTCCAAATGTCAGTGCTGTTGAAAAAATAAGAAAACCCTTCTGTATTGCTTTAGGTGGGGTATTAACACCTCCACTTTTACACTCTGCTTTAAGCCCACAGCTTATGATCCCTCCCTGTTCAAACATGTTCATGGATTATTAAAAAGAAAGAAACGATCACACTATTATACAGTGGCTTGTGCAGCTGAAAGGTCTCTTCCCTTGGCACAGTGTTTTGAGAGATCTTATACAATTTTTAAAAAGACACACAGACACATGGCTTGTCACTCATGCTTTTAGTTTCATTTGATGTTACATCTTGAAAACAGTTAATACTTTGATCATTGAGGTATGTAACTCAGAGGAATTCTCTTTTGAGTTATTGTTTAGACTAGGCTGTCAGGCTAGTGTTGGCAGGTGCTATAGTGGCAAGCCATGATGTAGGTACTATTTCTAATTTGAGGCAAAAACAGCAATACTTGTTCCTACAAACCAGGAATATGGTGACATTGCAATTGTTCTTAATGCTTTAAAAATCTGCTACTTGAAATTCAAAATTTCTCCCCATATCTCAAGGTCAGTGGCCCAGGATTGGTTAACAGCCCCATTACACAGAATACTTGTCTCTGAATCACTCAGAATCCTCAAGTGAAATCAGCAAAGGAAGCAATCAGAAGTATGAATACTGGACTCTTCAGGACTAGTGCAAAGAGGTGAGAGCTCTTGCAGCAGAGAGCATCACTTATTACTGGTTGGTATACCCTGAATCTGCTTTTGCATTCCTTTGTAGCTTCTCCAGTCTCTTTAGAAGTTGGTGTGGGGAGGTGGATGGGAGGGAAGAAGAAGGAATCTCTACGACATTTTAGGCAATTTGGCCAATCATAATTCAGATCTCTTTAGTGCCTATGCTCACTACTGGCTCTGGACTTTGTGAGATCTGTTTGGGCTTGCCTTTTTTTTTTAAAGGAACAGTGTTCTAAAAATCTTAATGTACTGTAATGGACCATTTGTGCTTCCCTCTTCCCCTTGCCCCTTTAATAAGGAGGAGGAGGAATGGCCAACAAACCCAGTATTAATCACAAATGCTTAACCATACAACCCCTTTGGTTGGTCCCCCCCTCCATGATATACCTTGGAGTTTAAAAAATGAAAACACTGTCTGGGTGCATATAAAATGTTGCTGCTCATTAGAATTGCCACTGAATGCTCTGGGACAACAGAAACTTTGTCTAGTTTCTTTTTTTTTTTTAACCTCCTTCCCCCTCCACTGGAACAACAGCAACAAACAGAGCAGCCAACAGTAACATTTACTCTGTCTGAACAGCTCTACAGTCAATCAATTCCCTTTCCTTTGCTTCTGTCTCCCAAAATCTGGATAGGAGCCAAAGCTTGTTTATGCAGAGCATTGATACCATTTTAGATCCTCCCCATTCAATGCCATCAGATACAGCATGTCCAGGAGGAAGTGATTCAGAGCAGTGACCATGCAGGCTCCAGTCCCTGTTGAGCACTAGAGAAGGAATTGGTGATACTTATTTGGAAGACCAGTTGGAGTCAGCCATATTAACAGACAAATGCTATGGAAACCAAAATCTTCTATGACAATACAGAAATTACTAGAAACCTTAATTTCTAAAATTTGAAACATAAGGAGAATCTGTCAGTTTCACTTAGAGCTTTCTTTCACAAGTGAAAATCTATTTTTCTACTGAAAAGCATATGAAGGATGCTGAATTTGTTTGTTCGATTTATATCCTGCTTTTCTCCATACAGGATCCAAGAATCTAAGAACTGCATATCTTTGCAAGACATATTTTATTCACAACCTTACCCTGCATTTGATGAATCCATCTTGATATACCCAGATTTGCTCATCAGTTTTAGTATCTTCCACAGCCTGTATCCTCAGAAGATTCAAGTCATCTAGATTGCCATCAGTTGCCATAAATTTCCCATTTCCTCTGTTTCTAAGTCTGAAGTAGACCCTTTTCTGTAAAAAGATCACAGCCCTTAAACTATACTATTGATATTATTATACCCTCTATTTTCCACTCCATACTGCTTTTACCTGGCTACCACCAATAATATTACAACCTGGCATAGAGAAGAATACACACACACACACACACACACACACACAATACAAATGTAAATTTGGATTTACACCACACAATAATTTTACTATATGGATGTTATTTGCACATAGGAAAAGAATGAGAAGTGCAGTAAAACTTCAGATAACGAAGCACTGAGTATTCTACCAATAACCTTAACTAATATTTAAATGTAAAGAATGATAGCTATGCTTCAAGTTCTGATGCTACTTTACTATTTTATCCCACCCAGATGTATTTGGATATATGATCTTCTAAGAGTTCACAGAAGTCACCGAATGTGTTAGAATAAGAGCATTTCTGAAACTGTATGAGCTATCCTTCATAAGGGATTTTAGTTAAATTTAAGCCACTCAAATAATTTTTGGAACTGAGTGTTGCAATCTACGTCACCATTTCAAAATCCTGTATTTGTATAACCTAGTCATTTTTGCAAGGTTGATGTATCTGTATTGCTGTTGTATGTCTTCAAGTAGTTTCTGACTTATGGTAGCCTTAAGGAGACCCTATCATAAGGTTTTCTTGGCAAGATTTGTTCAAAGGGGATTTGCCGTTGCCTTCCTCTGAGGCTGAGAGAGTCTGACTTACCCAAATTCAAACCCTGGTCTTCCAGAGTTCTAGTCCAACACTCAAACCACTCCCCCATGCTGGGTCTGGTTTGTATAAAATTATGTGATTAAAATGGCACTTCTAATCAATACTAAGACAAGAAGACTGAATACGAGCAGCAGTACAGTAAAAGCAGAAAGATGTAAGATTTCTACATGCAACATATCCCACAAACGGCTGTTGATTCTTACCTGCAACAATGGTCGTAGAGATCCTACTTTCTGGTAGCCACTGGACTCATACCAGTTTGGTATCTTTTTAGGTTCCAATAAAATTTGACGGCCTTTATAATTAGTGTGTTCATAAATAATCCATCTGAAACAAACTAAATTTTACTACCTATATCCATAAATGGTACAAATTTAAAAGAAATAAAATCCCTTACAACTTTTAATAACATATAGCATAAATGAACATATATTTTACTTCAGTAGCAACTCTATTATTATATCGCACGGAAACCAGTAAGACTTGCTTCATATAAATATGTCTAGGCTGGAGGCATTGTGGCTATAGTCTATCAAACAACAGTGTCTATTTGGGTGCAATAATGGTAAAAAAAAAGTGATAAAAAGTACTCATAAAAAGCATGACAGTGCAATTAAGAAAGATGAGAAACAAGCAAGCCTCTTCTTTGGTCCAGCCACCCAATCCTGGACAATACCATATGATACTGATTGATAGACATTAAATTTCCAGTCACGATGTAGTCACAATGTAGTCACAATGGTTGACCTCGCCTTAGTTTTGAATAGCTAAAACATGGTCAAAGTTTAGATGCATACTAGCATATCACACCAGGGTTGGAGAAGGAGTTGAAAACCATGGCTTTTATTAAGAGTTATGGATAAATATTGCTGAGTGGGTGGATGTCATTCTGTGCAACAGGGCTTCCTCCCTGTGAAGAGAGGAGCTGGGCAAGCCCAGTTAGGGACAGCCCATCACAGCTCAGGGCATGCTGTGAAGCAGGGACCTACATGTCGGGGAGAAACAAACTAGAGGGTTACCTGTTAAGAAGGCCGTTTCTGCACTAGCCTGTTATAGTGCGATGATTCCACTTTCAACATCCTCTGGAATCCTGGGGTTTGCAGTAGGCGGCCCCTCCCGAAATTGCAAACCCCAGGATTCCAGAAGATGTTGAAAGTGGAATCGCTGCACTATAACAAGCTAGTGCGGAAATGGCCAAAGTCAAGTAAGAGTTAAGCAGGGAAGGGTTGGAATAGAGTGAGAGCAGTCAGAGACAGGGAAGGTCTGCACAGAGTCCAGAGAGCTGAGTATGAGGCCAGAGTTCAGGGATTTCTTTAGGGAAGTATTTACTTGCTTTGGTTTCTATAACTGTGTCTGACTATTCCATTTAAGAATTGTGAAGGAGATTGGGCAGAATTACCACATTGGACCCACTGGCCAACACAGCCACTTGTCCATAATAGGGATTACCTTGAAGTTAAAAGGGCAAGGTGAGTGACAGGGAGACCAAAGGCCGAAACTGCAAGGCCAATCTGGGGGGCAGTTCTGTCACACCCCTTCCATCTCTACAGATTCTCAGGAGTAAGTGGAAGGTGAGGGAGTTCAGGGATTGACTGCTCCATAGGCTGCTGATAGAAGCCTTTATATAGGAGGTGGGGTTAATTAAGATACAGCTCTGTAGCTGAACTGAATGTACTACAGCTTCTTCTACCTCCTCAAGCTTTTGTCTGTAAGGTAAAGCTAACCTTGTCAAGATCTATCTGTTATAGACTGAGAGTGTGATACTCAATTTGGATGGTCATTCTAGGAAGGTTGAAGGAGCCATCCATTATCTCTGGGTTATCCCCTTGTGCTAGCTGTTCAAGGCAGGAGACAAATATTCTAATATGTTATCGCCATTGCTCCTTCCCTCTCTCCTTCAGTTTTGTCATACAGCCTTGCCTGCAATTACCTACAATTTCTCTAGTCAAAACCTTTAACTGGAAAAACTGCTTTCTTTCTTTGCTCTTTTGAATATATATGCACAGACACAGGAGGGAGCGGATCGCTCCTTCAGCCTTCCTAGAATGTGAGTATCAACCCCTCATTCTTAGGAAGGCGAAAGGAGCATTCCACTACCTCTGGGATGTAGCCAAGCCTAATTACCTAAGGATGGGAGTGGCTGCTTGAGTCTTGAGCAACCGTTTGCAAAACAATATATTCAAAAGCTGCTTGACTCAATCTAACCTTATCAACTTTGTAATGTCTAATGAATGGTGTCAGCTCTTTCCATCCAGCTGCTTTGCAAACATCCTCTAAAGCAGATGTAACACTCTAAGCTGTTGTTGCCACTAACTACACAGAATGTTCCCACAATCTCTGAAATAGCTGTCTTTGATGCCTCAAAACCCAATGTCCTTGGATGAAAGATGAATACTGCTTCTCTACATCTAATAAGTCTTTGTTCTATTAATATAAACTTTTACACCCCTCCTTACATCCAGTGAGCGCCATTTCTTCTCTGATGGATGTGGTGGATTAGGGCAAACAATAGAAGTTCTAATGCTAGCACTACCAGAAAACTGGACATGGATTTTGGCCTGAAAGACGGATCAACGATCAAAATTAACTTATCTCTTTCCAACTTACAGAGGTTTGGATATATTGACAATGCAGCAATCTCTTACACCTGTCTTGTGGAAGTAATAGCCACTAAGAATTACACTTTAAAAGTCATTATTTTCAGAAGTGCCTCTCTCCAAGGGAGCCTTAGCTAAACAATTCAGAACTAAATTTAGATCCCACGAAAGGAATCTATGAATGGTGGGTGATGGCTGCAAAATCACTCTCCTCAAAAAACATTTGACATGGACATGAACAGTTCTTCCACTTGTCTTTTCCCCTGGATGAATTTTGTTCCTGATAAAACAATCTGTGCCCAAATTCAGAGTCCTTTTGAGATAAACTGTTGTTAGTGATCTCAACTGTTTCTCTGCCCATGTCAGTATTTTGGATTACTCCTTCAGCAACTCGCATGATCTTGGTCTATCTTGTGTGCAGAGATACACCATCACTGAGATATTGTCTGTATGCACTTGAAAGTTCTTGTTCCTTATCTTGTCTGTGAACTTTTAACATAGTCAACCGGACAGCCCTCATCTCTAGACATTTACGCTGAGTCCCTTCTCCAACTCTGACCATGCTCCTTGAACTGCCTGTCCCATACCATGCCCCTCCCATCCATACAGATTGTCATCTGTTGTAATCACTATTTTGTCCTGAGACAATCTGCTCTAGGTTTCTTAGGTTTAGCCATCACAGCAATTCCCTCCATACTGGCTTTGGTAAAACTAGTGCAATGTGCCTCTTCCTTGCAATTTGCCTCTGATAAGGTCTCATGTATAGCCGCAAAGGTTTCATTTGAAACCTTGCCATGATACTAACTGAATGGTTGACACTAACATTCCCAGAACCTTGGCTAAATGCATGACATCCACTATTTTTTGTTTTATCAATTCCAATTTCTTCCTTTACTTTCTACCTTCTCTCCTTCAAAAGCAAAACACATCCCTACTAATTTTCCTTTCTGTATTGATGGCTGCAGCTGACTTTTATTTGTTCTTTTTACCAATACTTTTTGTAAAGCACTTTCACTGAACAATAATTTCCATTTGAATGGAATATTTGCCAAACTTGCTCTAGACTTTATATCTATTACTGGTCGTAGTAATAGACCTGGTTGCGAAAGCTGCATTACATGCTGCATCAGCTATGTATTGTAACATCTGCTCTAATTTACATAATGCTCTCCGAATGGTCTAAGCACTCACATCCTCCAAACCAAGAATCTCTTGGACCCATAGTATTGCAGCTCTTGTAAACACTGAGCTTGCCACTGATGCGGTAAGAGACACTGCCACTATTTCACGAGACCTTCTCAAAGCAGTATCTATTCTTTTTTTTTATTTACCTCTTTCAATGAAGTGTCACCTTCATGAGAGACAACTGCATTAGAGACCAAAGCTGACCCAAGATCATCAACCAATGGGATAGCTAATTGGTCCACTGCCTTTTTATCAAAGGTGTACAGGCTTCTACTATAGCCTACAGTCTTGAACTGAAAGTTGTCTCCCATTCTGTCTCAATAAATTCAGAAAATAATTCTGGCATAGGAATCTCCAATACTTTTGGTGTCATTTTTTTAAACACTGCTACTGCACTACTTTTTATCTGCACTTCCACCCTGACCTGACTCTTCGTGAAGCAGACTCTTAAATTTATCTGCTTCAAATAATCTAAATGTACTTGTCTCCTACATCATCACCCTCCAAAGACTGAATATCCTCTGAATCTGAATCTTTTTCAGCTTTGTAAAAACTAATTTTCTTGTAAAATCTCTGACTCTGCATCTGATAGGTCTTCATCCTTACTTCAATAATTTCTTTTCTTTGCAGTATTCCAACAGGACACATACTTTGATTTCTTTGAATACTTCTTAGGTTCTTCCATTCTGGAGTTAAATTCTGACTATGGCACTTTGTATGAACTTTCCTTGAGGGTCCTTTCTCCCCTGAACAGCCTGCTCCCCCAAACAGAATGTTTAAATTCATTACATTAAAATTCTCTTAACTGAATAAATTCACTGAGGACCAATTTGATCGATTAAATAAATTGATTATAGCTAA